>VWZI01018111.1:162741-182291 GCA_013396835.1 Psilopogon haemacephalus
AAGGTCTCCTGGAAGCCTTCTCTTCTCCAGGCTGAAAAGCCCCAACTCTCTCAGCCTGTCCTCATAGCAGAGATTCTCCAGCCCTCTGATCATCTTTGTGGCCCTCCTCTGGAGCCTCCACTGACCTTTAGGCAAGAAGAAAATAAGGAGTGTTTCAGCTGCTCTGTTTTGGATGAATTGCGTTTGATGAACTGTGGCTCAGCTGTTCCTTCACACTCAATTTCACACAATGATGAGGGCATTTTGTGGGTGCAACAAACCAGTGTTGCATCACATCACAGAACAGCACACGCTGTCTCTCCAGAGATGTTTGCAGAGGCGTTTCAGGGTGGCTGTTAGCTAAGGGGATTTACTTGACATGCATCTTTGTCTTGAGTTACCTTCGTATATCGGAAAGGCCAAACAAGGATCAGCTGTCATCACCACGGAAAGATGCCTGCAGAGTGTGAAGGAAACCTTTCTCTGGCTGCCATGTGAGGGGTGAAGAGTGTGAGAGGGGCTCTTCAATTATTTTTAGCATGTGTTTGCAAGGAGAGACCTTTGAACCTGTTGTATGTGGAGGGGGGTCACGAGGAATCTGAGCCTTAGAGAAATGCTGCTATGTCTTGCACAGGGGGAAGTGAGTGCAGGTTAATGGGATGAGTGGAGTGTGGAAGATCATTAATTCATCAAACAAACTAAAAGCTTATTGTGGCCCTGGAAATTAAGTTAACACAAAGTGCCTCGGTTGATGAAAAGCTCAACATGAGCCAGCAATGTGCACACGCGGACCAGACAGCAACTGTGTGCTGGGCTACAGCAAGAGCAGTGTAGGCAGCAGGGCAAGGGAGGGGATTCTGCCCCTTTACTCTGATCTCATCAAATCCCACCTGGAGTACTGTGTGCAGTTCTGGAGCCCCCAGCACAAGAAGGACATGGAACTGCTGGAGAGAGTCCAAAGGAGGGCTATGAAGATCCTCAGAGGGCTGGAGCAGTTCTGCAATGAGGACAGGCTGAAGGAGTTGGGGCTTTTCAGCCTGGAGAACAGAAGGCTTCCAGGAGACCTTGTATTACCCTCCCAATATCTGAAGAGGTTCTACAGGAGAGCTGGGGAGGGGCCGTTTATAAGGTCTTGTAGTGATGGGATGAGAAGTAATGGGTTTAATATGGTAGGGGAAAATTTAAACAGCATGTTAGGAGGAAGTTCTTTACAGTGAGGATGGTGAGACACTGGAACAGGTTGCCCAGGGAGGTTGTGGCTGCTCCCTCCCTGGAGGTGTTCAAGTCCAGGCTGGATGAGGCCTTGAGTGACCTGTTCTAGTGGGAGGTCTCTTCTACTCTACTAGAGGTCTCTTCTGTCTTTGAGGTCTCTTCCAACCTAAACCATTCTATGATTCTATGATGAGGGGTAATGGGTTTAAACTGGAAGAGGGGAGATTTAAACTGGATGTTAGAAAGAAATTTTTGACATTGAGGATGGTGAGACACTGGAATGGGTTGCCCAGGGAGCTTGTGGCTGTTCCCTCCCTGAAGGTGTTCAAGGCTAGGTTGGATGAGGCTCTAATGGGACGTGTCCCTGCCTATGGCAAGGGGTTGGAACTAGGCAATCTTTGAGGTCACTTCCAACCTGAACCATTCTATGTTTCTATGACACACCGAAAAATCCCACTCAGTGCCACAACTACACTTGGCCACTTACCATATGACACAAAATCAACTGAAATAGTTGCAGAACATCTCATTGCCAGATGCTCTGTTCAAACCACTTGAGGGGCAAAATATAAAGGTCCCTTCTTATAAAGAGTTTTTACCTCCTTCATTCATCACTGTTATGTCGTGCAACGTGTTGAGATGCAGAAAGTAGGAAAGCCAAGCTCCTGGACTATCAGAATTAATTTCCAAATTAAAACTGTAAACATGTGGCTCTTGGGACTGGATGGAACATTTTCGGGAGAGTTGTCTTGCTTAACAGCTGTAGGCCAGCCCTGGCCTTTCTGAAAGAGAATGGGTGCCAGTGGAGAGGCAGCATCACAATGCACACTAATACAAGGGTGCAGTGTGGTCTGGAGGCAATCTCTTTATTGAACAAAAATCAGAGTGGCTCCAACTCCTAGACTGAGAAGCAAGAAATACAAATTCATTAGGGACCAATAAAGCATTTGTTTTCCTGGTCTGAATTTGTTCAAGCAAATAAAAAGCAAGTGAGTAGAAAACCCAAACCAAACAACAAAAACCACACACACACACACAAAAAAAAACCCCCAAACCCAACCCAAACCACAAAAAAACCCAAAAAACATCAAAAACCAGGACTTGGGCACTACCTCTTTTCAAATTGTGAGAGGGCAGCTCAATGGGATCCATGCACATTACCGGGATATTTTTGCTGTGGAGTGAGGAATACTGATTGAGAAAGGGATGTCAGATGCATGCATTTGGGCTGCATGTGTGGTATTAATGCCTTGCATGAGAGAGCTCTTCCTCCTCTGTCACTTCTTTAAACACATTTCTGTATAATTGCAAAGGTGTTTGGGCAATTGAGCAATGAACTCTGGGACAATCTCTTAGTGCAAGTCATAGAATCATAGCATCATAGTCACAGCACCTCTGCTGATGTCACAGCAGTTTATGCTAAGCATGTGGATGCAAATCAACAGAAGCACCTGCAAGCGGGAATGAGAGGCAATTTCATCATGGGAATCACCCTTAAAACCATTTAGAATCATAAAATCATATAATAGCCCGGGCTGGAAGGGACCTCCAAAGGTCATCTAGTCCAACCCCCTCCCAGCCAGCAGGGACATCTTCAACTAGATCAGATTGTCCAGAGCCCTGTCAAGCCTCGCCCTGAATATCTCCAGGGAAGGGGGCTTGACCACCACCCCAGGCAACCTGGTCCAGTGTTCCTCCACCCTCATGACAAAAAGCTTGTTCCTAACATCCAATCTAAATCTGCTCTTCTCTAGTTTGAAGTCATTGCTCCTTGTCCTGTCACTGCAGGCCTTTGTAAACAGTCTCTCTCCATACTTCTTGTAGGCCCCCTTCAGGTACTGGCAGGCTGCTATTAGGTCTCCCTGGAGCCTCCTCTTCTCCAGGCTGAAAAACCCCAGCTCCCTCGGTCTGTGCTCATAGCAGAGGTGCTCCAACCCTCTGATCATCTTTGTGGCCCACCTCTGAACCAGGTACATCAGATCCATGTTCTTTCTATATTGAGGGTTGCAGACCTGGATGCAGTACTCCAGGTGAGGTCTCACCAGAGCAGAGTGAAGTGGCAGAATCACCTCTCTGGATCTGCTGGCAACACTGTTTTTGATGCAGCCCAGGATGTGACGTATGAAGTCTGAAGGTATTTATGTCTCTGCCAACACAAGACTGAAGACATTCTATTTCTACATGTCCTGATGTAGCCTCCAGCTTTGTGCTGCTCTCCAAAGCCAAGGCTGAGCTTTCAGAGGTCTTCTTTTGGAGGGCATCACAGACTTGTCAGAGCTGCAGGGATGTCCTAGCTCCAAGCACCTCAGAGCCTGCTTGGCATAGATGCACATGACTGTTGCCACAACACAACCAAGGCAGATCAGTATCTGTAGCTGGAGAATTATATCCTGGGTTTCAGGGCTCAGCACAAAAAAAACACCACATATGCTCATCCATGCAGATATAAAATCCAAACCTTTTAACACATTTGTGGTTGACAAATAAGTTCCTATGGAACTGCTGGAGAGAGTCCAGAGGAGGGCCACAAAGATGATCAGGGGGCTGGAGCACCTCTGCTATGAGGACAGGCTGAGAGAGTTGGGGCTTTTCAGCCTGGAGAAGAGAAGGCTTCCAGGAGACCTTATAGCAACCTTCCAGTATCTGAAGGGGGCCTACAGGAGGGCTGGGGAGGGACTATTCACAAGGTCTTGTAATGACAGAATGAGAGGGAATGGGTTCAAATTGGCAGAGGGGAGATTTGAACGGGATGTTAGGAGGAAATTCTTCACAGTGAGGGTGGTGAGGCACTGGAACAGGCTGCCCAGGGAGGTTTTGGCTGCTGAGAGAGCACACAAGATGTACACCCCTTTTATAGCAGTCCTTGGCAGGAAGTGGGAGGGGGCTAAACATGACACCTGGGGGCAGGTCAGACCACCCCTAGTGAGGAGTTGGGATAAGGCTCGAGGTAGGCTTAACCCTTTATACCTACAAAATGAGGGACAGTTGGGACAGTGGTTCCCCCAGACTGTCTCCTCAATGGACTCTCAGATGTTGACTCATATTCCCCATGGACTGAAGTTCCTCCTGCATTTGGGGACCCTCTAATGTCTCCCTGCTCTGTGTGTGTGGGTATAGAGGCTCATACAACTGCCTGGCTGAAGTTAGTAGGCACACTCAAAGCTGTTGGACCAGGCACATGAGAGAGGCAGACAAATCCTTACCTGTTGAGCACACAGGTTAACAAAGTAGTAGTCTGTGGTTGCTACAGTCACTTTCTTCATCTGAAAAGCTGGTCTCACAGCCAAGGCTCAGAAGAGTTTCCCTTACAAGTTTCCTGTTGCTTTTTGCCTCTACTCTCCATGCAAGCTTAACTTGAACACTTAGGCTGCAGGTCTGAGCATCCATATGATCATAGAACCACAGAGTGTTAGGGGTTGGCAGGGACCTCCCTCTAGTGCTGGGAAGGGTGGCAGGTCACCAAGCCACCCTTGGGTTACTAGTTTCATATTGATGAAATTCCTCCCACCTGAGACACCTGGGATTACAGCTTTGTGTCCCCCACAAGAGTGGGCAGTGACACCTTCATGGTTAAACCTAAACTTTACAAACTTCAGAAAAGAAAGTAGGATTTACTCACTAGTTAGAGTCTTAATACTTGTGATCCAAAAAGTATATGCAGAGGCATAAATGGGAAAAAGTACAGCCCTACCCACGTGGTGATAATTAGAATAGAATAGAATAGAATAGAATAGAATAGAATAGAATAGAATAGAATAGAATAGAATAGAATAGAATAAGCCAAGTTGGACGAGACCTCCAAGATCACCCAGTCCAACCTAGCACCCAGCTTTATCCAATGGCACTAAGTGCTCCATCCAGGCTTTTCCTTAACACCTCCAGGGATGGTGACTCCACCACTTCCCTGGGCAGCCCATTCCAATGCCAATCACTCTCTCTGTGAAGAACTTCTTCCTAACTTCCAGCCTATACCTCCCCTGGCACAACTTGACACTGTGCCCCCTCATTCTGTTGCTGGTTGCCTGGAAGAAGAGACCAACCCTCACTTGGCTACAACCTCCTTTTAGGTAGTTGTAGACAGCAGTGAGACCACCCCTGAGCCTCCTCTTCTCCAGGCTAAACAATCATAGAATCATAGAATGGTTTAGGTTGGAAGAGACCTCAAAGATCATCCAGGTCCAACCCCCCGCCACAGGCAGGGACACCTCCCACTAGATCAGGTCGCTCAAGACCTCATCCAGCCTGGCCTTGAACACATCCAGGGAGGGAGCAGCCACAACCTCCCTGGGCAACCTGTTCCACTGCCTCACCAACTCCAGCTCCCTCAGCCTCTCCTCATAGATTTTGTGCTCCAGACCCCTCACCAGGTTCTTCACACTTCTCTGGACACATGCCAGTACCTCCATATCTCTCTTGAATTGAGGGGACCAGAACTCGACACAGTAGTCAATCCTGATCTTGATTGCATAGGGCTGCTTTTTCTCTGCCCCCAAATACTCTTTGACTTAAAGTTAACCACCAGCCACTCTATCAGAAAACGAAAAGAGAAAGAGATCTGTCAGTGTGAAAATTCTGACATTCCATGGATTGTGTTGTTCATTCCTGTGTTTTGAAGTACTGTAAGCTGCATAGTCTTGCACTAGCTTGGCCTGGCCCTAAATTTCAGCTAGATGAGTGGCATCAATTTGACATTTTTTTGTGGTTTACTCTGGAAAAAGACACGGGGGTTGGGATTAAATCAAGCATTTGAAAGCAAGCAAATGCTTACATGCACTCTTGGGTCTGAACCAAGATAATAAACCTTGGAAAGGTGCATGTTTCACTGCCGATCAGTACAGAAAATCCCATTTCAGTTAATCAAAAATTTGTCTTGGAGTCTTTATTTTATAGCAAGGTTCCCAGGTCTGTTCGTTGTACTGGATCATCTTTTAATGCATGCCTCCCTGTGCCTTGAATGTGACACTCCTAGGATTGATCAAGTTCATTATTCCTGTAACTTACTGGCACTGCTGAGGAAGGTGTAGCCTGGCAGGCAAAGGGCAGAGAGCATGGCCTGGGGATAAGTCAGTGCATGGAGTTAGGAGTCTGTTTTTGAGGTTGTCACTTTGAGCTCTGAGAAGAAAGCCAGGAATGGGATACAGTAAGGCATTTAGGTTCTGCTGCCTTTGAAAATTAACCCTGTGGGCATAAAACTCCTCTAAGAAGAGGAGAACTAACGAGCATTTTATAGTGGATGTATCCAGAGTCTTCACACTTCCCTCCTGGCTGACTCTCTCCAGCAGAAGCTGGAGCAAAACATGAGCAGTAGTGACCAGCAAGGGACTTAAAAAGCAGATCACTGCAAGTCTCTCACTAAGTCACTGTTGTGAAAGGTTTCCTATGTTTTCCACTGGGAGTTTTGTAAAGCACATATACAAATATGGCAGCCAGTGACAGAACCAGAAGACACAGTCTCAAGCTGTGCCAGGGGAGGTTTAGGCTAAATGTTAGGGAAAAAAAATTCTTCATAGAGTGATTGGCCATTGGAATGGGCTGCCCAGGGAGGTGGTGGAGTCACCGTCCCTGGAAGTGTTTGAAAAGAGACAGGATGTGGCACTTGGTGCCATGGTTTAGTTGATTAAGTGGTGTTGGATAGTAGGTTGGACTTGATGATCTTGAAGGTCTTTTCCAACCTGGTTAGTTCTATCTATTTTGCCATAGCAAAGGTTTAAATTGCCCCCAGTTGCTCTGTCCCAATAGCTCTTTTCTGTTATGCACTCCCTCAAGGACCTACATTAGTCCTTGGATACTGTAATGCCAGGTTCACCCATCTGAGTAATTTCTCCTTTCCAAATTTTTTTAGAAGTGAAATATATGATAATCTAAACTAATTCATGCACAACTTCCTCATGAGTTAGAGCCTCTGGCTTCTAAAGTCATTCCTCTGCAAATGCCTTGGAGGATTATCCTGGATTCAATATTCTGAACAAATAAACAACAACAAAGAGTAGTTCAAGTTTTAATTAAAAGGCTTTTTTTTTTTTTAAATGGCAATATGTGATTTATTATAATAAGCACATTCTCACTTGGAAGTCCGGTGGGGGGATCTGTTGGTTTGTAGGGTTCTAAATTTGTTTGGTCTTTTTCTTCTTCTCTTTCTTTTTTCTTTTTCTCTTTCTTTTTATTTTTTTTTCTTTTTATTTTCCTTTTTTCTTTCTTTCTTCTTTTTCTTTTTCTTCTTTTCTCTGTGTTTTTCTTTTCCTTTTTCTTTTCTTTTTCTTTTTCTTTTTTCTTTTAAATTTTTTTTCTTTTTCTTCTTTTTATTTTTGTCTTTCTTTTTCTTCTTGTTTTCTTTTTCTTTTTTTATATTTTTCTTTTTTATTTTTCTTTTCTTCTTTTTATTCTTCTATTTTCCTTTTTAGATTTTTCTCACTCCTCTTTCCTTTCTGCTTCTCCTGCAAATTGTTTTGTCTCAATGGGACAGTTTAAGTGTCTACATAAAAAGAGATGTGAGAGAGAGAGATGTTGTGAACTCCAGTTGTCATCTCATATATCTGCTCAAATCAACTTCTATTAGGGGATCTGAAAAGCAGTAAAGACCATTACATACCTGCCTAGAGTGAAGCTAGGATACAACCTACTGATATATTTGCTGCTGAGTACAGTTATTGGGCAAGATGGATCATAAATCACATTAACTAAGACCATTCTCTCATTATTTGGTTTATATCTATCACTGTTTGCCCAGTAATCCTTAAAATGGGAATCACTGCTTATAAGAAAGTTCGTCTTTCAAAGTGAAAATGGACACAGTCATCAAAGATCATTGAAGATAGATTTAAGAGTATACTGAACAGTTTGCATGCAAAATGAAAATCCATACCAGGCATTACATTTTTTTTTTTTCCCTCTTCACATTGACAGAATCATAGAATCATAGAATGGTTTAGGTTGGAAGAGACCTCTAAGATCATCCAGTTCCAACCCCCTGCCACAGGCAGGCACACCTCCCACTTAGATCAGGACGCTCAAGACCCCATGCAGCCTGGCCTTGAACACCTCCAGGGAGGGAGCAGCACAACCTCCCTGGGCAACCTGTGCCAGTGTCTTGCCTCACTGTGGAGAACTTCCTCCTAACATCCCGTTTAAATCTCCCTTCTGCCAGTTTGAACCCATTCCCCCTCGTCCTGTCATTACAAGACCTTGTGAATAGTCCCTCCTGAGCCCTCCTGTAGACCCCCTTCAGATACTGGAAGGCTACTATAAGGTCTCCTTGAAGCCTTATTGGAAGTCTACTATAAGGTCTCCTGAAGCCTTCTCTTCTCCAGGCTGAAAAGCCCCAACTCCTTCAGCCTGTCCTCATAGCAGAGCTGCTCCATCCCTCTGATCATCTTCGTGGCCCTCCTCTGGACCCTCTCCAGCAGTTCCATGTCCTTCTTGTGCTGGGGCCTCCAGAACTGCACACAGTACTCCAGATGGGGTCTGATGGGAGAAGAGTAAAGGGGAGAACCCCCTTCCTTGCCCTGCTGGCCACACTTCTCTTAATGCAACACAGAGATGAACATTCCAAAAGCAAAAGAAAAAAAAAATTTAAAATTCAGGCTCACGTTGGTGAGAAGATTAAGTAGGAAAGATGACTGTGGAAAATCAAAGGTACATCTCATTACTTTCTTTCTCAAGTGGCACAGAAAGCAGGGGAAGGAGGAAGCTCATTGGTCTCACGAGTCTCTTCCCGCAAAACCCTCCTGCTGCTCTGAAGTAAACTGGAGGAGGCATGAGTGAAGTGTGATTTCCATGGAGGAGGCATGAGCAAAGTGTGATTTCCATGGTGTGCTGCAAGCCTTTTTAAAAAACCACATAGAATCATAGAATCAGTCAGGGTTGGAAGGAACCACAAGGATCATCTAGTTCCAACCCCCCTGCCATGCCCAGGGGCACCCTACCCTAGATCAGTCTGCCCACAGCCTCATCCAGCCTGGCCTTAAACACCTCCAGGGAAGTGGCCCCAACCACCCCCCTGGGCAACCCATTCCAGGGCCTCACCAATCTCATGCTGGAGAACTTTCTCCTCACATCCAATCTGAGTCTCCCCACATGTGCACATGTGAGCGTTCAGTCTGTCTACTAGAGAGTGATGCAAACAGTACAACAAATTTTAGATAGCTCTGATACAGCATCAGAGAGGAAAGGTTACATCCCTGTTGTCCTTACATATGCTACTTCAAGGAGTCAGCCTGAAGGATTAACCACTAGAAACAGAAATGCAGCATAACAGAAAAAATGTAAGATCTGCTACAGCACATCAGCTCCTTTTAGATCATCAAAGGTATTAGTTAGCTCGCAACCAGTAGCCATAAATCTGCTCAGAGAGAACTGCCTTGGAAGCTGCAGAAGGAGCTGCATATTTCCTTGCCTCATAGTGATCAGGCTGCAGTCAGAGGCAGATTAGCTGAGGCTGGGGAGGGACTATTTACAAAGTCTGGTAATGACAGGATGAGGAGTAATGGGTTTAAGCTGGAAGAGGGGAGATTTAAACTAGATGTTAGGAAGAAGATCTTTACAGTGAGGGTGGTGAAACCTGTGGCTCTACAATAGAGCAATTCATTTCCTTCTAATGTGCATACCCAGGGTTTGATTTGACCCTTGGCAGGTTGGCATTCTGCTGGCAGTTTGCACTCTCCAAAGCAATACAGTTCCTCATTTGCTCTGTACTCACCAGTTATTAATTCTGAGCAGCCACTTCAGTCTCATATTATGGGCTGGGGCCAGAGAGCCAAATGGCTTTCATTAAGCAGAGTCATTGATTTTAACATCAGTGAAAATCATCTGCTTTGGCCTCTTGCACAAAACCATGGGCAGAATTTCAGTCCCCTCTTCGTGCACCGTAGCTCTTTTCCTTGCTTTGGAAAAGGACACATTCACTCTCCCTCTCCTAACTAAGCATTCCTCACTTCTGCCAGACTACCAGCTGGGGAATCTGCTTTACTGGGAGCTGCTGCAAAGCCTTTGTGTGAGTTATACTGTGTGGGTGCTGGGAGCAGTGCTGCAATTAGTGCTGCTGCACTATAGCAGCAGGTCCCCCCCACTTTGCCCCAAATCCCAGCTCTGCCCCAGTGCTGTGTGCCCTCATGGGTACACCCCTCACCAACAAGCAAACCACAAAGCCTTCTGTCACCCCCTGCAATGTGCCCCTTGAAATCAAGGCAGACCAGAACTGAAAGTAGCCTTTAATAAGTAGTTGGCCATCTGACTTTTTGTGTTAATGCCCAGCAGAAGCCAGGCAAATGAAAAACTTGTGGGTTCTCATATGCAAGGGAAAAATCTGGTCTGGGCAAAGCCGGTCACCAGCCATGTCTCTTGACTTCCTTCCTCTTATGGCAGTTTCACCCTGGCTTGCTTGCATCCTGCCCCAGCACTGAAAATCTATTACACATTCTTAGATGGTCTGCTTGCATTACTGGTGGGATAATCCCATCCTTATCTTCCTTTGGACCTTGTGTTCCTAACAACCCAGTCCTCTCTTCCAAAGTCTTACATACTTCCCTCCTAAGCTGTAAGTCCATTTAATCTCTTTCCAGAGTTTATACCTCAGAAACTTGAATTGTTTAAGTATTGCAATGGCTGCTTTCTAAATCTCACTGTAAAGAATTTGATCTCACACAATATAGGTATAGGAAAGGAGGGGGAAAATGCTAAGCAGCAAATGAATACCAAGGGAGTCTAATATTTCATTAATGAGACCTGCTGAGCAGCTTCCAACTTGCTTCTGCCTCCTGGGAAGAATAAGCTCAAAGCAAGGACATTTTTCATTCATGTACCTCTCTTGAATATTGAGTACCCCCAAGCTCACAGTATCTCTCAGATTTTCCTCCTTCTCTGATGCCTGCTCTTTAAACAAATAAATAAATAAAAATAAATAACTTGCTGCACAGCTGTAATGTTTTTTAATTTAGTGCACAGCTATAAAGTAACGAGGAAGCCACATAAAGGTTTGAGGCATCTCTTTGCTTATGGCCCAAACATCAAGCTCATTAAGTCTGACATTTTGGCTCAAACAGAAGGGCTACTCAATCAATCTTTTACCCTGCCTCCAACAGGAGATCCTAAGGGAAAACACATGAGAAAAGGCCCATGAAACATGCAGAGTGTGTCCTCCTGCCTCTTTTTACTTTTTAGGAAACTTTAAAAAAAAAAGAGTTGGGGTTTTATTTTTCTATCATGAACAAGAGTTTTTGAAGGATCTTCCTCTGCATATAAGGAGAAATGTTTTAACACTCAGCATTTACTTGTCGTAACCCATTAATACTTTTCACACCTGAAGCACCTAGTGAAACTGAGCTGAAACACAGCCTGGAAAACCCTCTTGTCTTGCCTAACTGCTGTCCTTAGTACCTTCACCTGGATTTTCTTGGTTCATGTCTTCAAAATTGCAATGAAAATGTCCTCTCTCATCCTCTCCTCATCAACTGTTCATCTCCTCCGCACATCATCTAAACTGCGGAGCTCTTTCCTGTTTAATTGCTCTTTCTCTGTGGCTCATCTAGTTCTGAGCGGAACCAAACTTCATGCAGCACGACAGACAGAGAGGCACAACAGGCATGACTGGGGGCATGTTCAGTGCTCCCTTCCTAACAATTTCCAAGCCTCTGTTTGCATCCCTGACCTCTTCCTTGTGGGAACCGATGGTGTCCCTGACCTGCCCATGGAAGCTCCAGCACTTCTGTCCCATGCAGCGCTGACATCCTGGTATGTGTGTGCACTGGTGGCTGAATTTTCTCCCTGCATGTTACTTTGCATGGAATTTAGGGGTCATTTTTCCCAATGCACTCAATGCTTTGAGATTCTTTTGAAATTCTTTATGATCCTTCGTGTTACCTCGACTCATTTTGTATCATAGGTAAGTTTTGCATGTGTGCTCACCTACCTTTATGAATACCTTCTTATCTATCTCATCCCACAGCACTTCACCAAAGATCCTTGCAACCAAAAAGCACAGTGGCTCATTCTATTTGATGCCCATGCTCCTTAGCTCTTTCAAGGAGACATGCTTTATCTCAGCAAAAACTAGACAACTCTTCCTCGAGACACTATACATCCTTCCTTTTCATTTTCCAGCTCAGAAGGCTTCCAGGAGCCTTGTAGTAGCCTTCCAGTATCTGAAGGGGACCTACAGGAGGGCTGGGGAGGGACTATTCACAAGGTCTTTTCATGACAGGATGAAGACTAATGGGTTTAAATTGGAAGAATTAAACTAGATGTTAGGAAGAAGTTCTTCACAGTGAGGGTGGTGAGACACTGGAACAGGTTGCCCAGGAAGGTTGTGTCTGCTCCCTCCCTGGATGTGTTCAAGGCCAGGCTGGATGAGGTCTTGAGCATCCTGATCTAGTGGGAGGTGTCCCTGCCTATGGCACAGGGGGGTTGGAACTGGATGATCTTTGAGATCCCTTCCAACCTAAACCATTCTATGATTCTATGATTTCTTAGCTTAATCCTAGTTTCAGCCACTAGCTTGGTACAGAAGTCTACCAGGGTGATCCCTTCATGCAACACAAAGATGATGAAGGGAATAAAACATTTCTTTTAGGAGGAGACACTGAGGGAGCTGGGGCTCTGCAGCTTGGAGAGGAGGAGACTGAGGGGTGACCTCATTCATGTTTATAAATATGTAAAGGCTGAGTGCCAAGAGGATGGGGTCAGGCTCTGCTCCGTGATGCCCAATGACAGGACAATAGGCAGTGGATGGAAGTTGAGGCATAGGAAGTTTCATGGAAAAATGAGGAGGAATTTCTTGTGAGGGTGAAAGAACACTGGAACAGGCTGCCCAGGGGGGTTGTGGAGCCTCTCCCTCTGGAGATATTAAAAATTTGCCTGGATGCATTCCTGTGTGATCTGGTCTAGGTGATCCTGCTCTGGCAGGGCACTTGGACTGGATGATCTTTTGAGGTCACTTCCAGCTCCTGATATTCTGTGATTCTGTGATCCTCATGGAACATTTTCTTCAGTGCTGGCATGTGTCACCTCTTCCATCCCTGGCCTCATCCTCTTGGCCAGCAGATTCTCAAATACCTGTCTGCCTGATGCTGTTATTGAAAGTAACCTCAGCAATAATAATGTGTTTTCATTCTTTGGACACATTTACAGATGGCATAGTTCTATTTCTAACAGGCTTCTTACCAATTTTTTTAATAATCTGTGCTGAACTATTTAATTTTATTTTATTTCATGTCTATTTTAAGCCTCTAATCAGGTAATTTAAACATTCTCCGTAAAGCAACTGGAACATTTACCATAATTGTGCTTTTAATTTCCATACAGAAAGCAGACTAATGCTAATATTACTCTCCTTTCAAAACAAAATGTGGTAGGCTCTTGGCGTGTGCATTTCTACAAGGCTAAGTGCAGGGTTCTACATTTTGGCCACAACAACCCCAGGCAGAGCTACAGGCTGGGGACAGAGTGGCTGGAGAGCAGCCAGGCTGAGAGGGACCTGGGGGGTGCTGATAGATAGGAGCTGAACATGAGCCAGCAGTGTGCCCAGGTGGCCAGGAGAGCCAGGAACAGTGTAGCCAGCAGGACAAGGGAGGTTATTTTTCCCCTGCACACTGGTCAGGCCACACCTTTAGTACTGTGTCTAGTTCTGGGCCCCTCAATTCAAGAGAGATGTTGAGGTACTGGAACATGTCCAGAGAAGGGTGATGAAGCTGGTGAGGGACCTGGAGCACAGCCCTGTGAGGACAGGCTGAGGAAGATGGGGTTGGTTAGTCTGGAGAAGAGGAGGCTCAGGGGTCATTGCTGTCTACAACTACCTAAAGGGAGGTTGTAGCCAGGTGGGGGTTGGTCTCTTCTTCCAGGCAACCAGCAACAGAACAAGAGGACACAGTCTCAAGTTGTGCTGTGCAAGGCATAGGCTGGATATTAGGAAGAAGTTCTTCACAGAGAGAGTAATTGTCATTGGAATGGGCTGCCCAGGGAGGTGGTGGAGTCACCATCCCTGGAGGTGTTCAAGCAAAGCCTGGATGGAGCACTTAGTGCCATTGCATAGAGCTGGGTGATAGGTTGGACTGGATGATCTTGGAGGTCTCTTCCCATCTGGCTGATTCTGTGATTCTAATATTGAATTTGGAATGTTATTTACTATAACATAAATCTTACGAAGAGCAATTGAAGGAGCTGGGGCTGTTTAGTTTGAAAGACAGGAGGCTGAGGGGAGACCTCATTGCTGTCTACAGCTACCTGAAAGGACATTGTGGAGAGGCTGCTGCTGGCCTCTTCTCACAGGTAATTAGTGATAGAACAAGAGTGAACGGACTCAAGCTGCCACTGGGTAATTTTAGACTGGGCATTAGGAATATTTTTTTTTTTCATAGCAGGATTGATCAGACATTGGAATGGGCTGCCCAGGGAGGTGGTTCAGTCACCGGCCCAGGATGTGTTGAAAAGTCATTTGGCTGTGGTGCTTGGGGATATGGTTTAAAGTGAAACTTGCAGAGCAAAGTTATCAGTTGGACTTGGTGATCCTGAGGGTCTTTTCCAACCTGATCGTTTCTGTGATCCTGTGAATAGAACAGAGCTTTTGGTGACAGTTATATCTTGAGCCACTCCCTGCCCAGGACTGAATTAAGATTTGATTTTTTTAAGATCTCATTAAGTACCAGGCAAAGTGCTAAAAGAAACCATCATCCGAGGTACCTGGAATGTAGTCCCAGCACTGTGCTCCATTATGCAATTTATTCAGCCTTAATGGAAGCAGCTGAAATTGTCCATCATTACTTTGTTTTCCACCTTTACAGCTCCTGTGCCTTTGTTCTGAGGTGAATGCCACCATGCTGGTTGAAGAGGTTGTTTTTATACCTGAATCCTCTTTCCCCTGTTTGGGCAAGGAAATGTCAGGGCATTGAGTTCCAGGATACTTAATGAAACGGTTAAGTTTTTTTTCTGTGTGTGATTCAATGCAACATTTTCTTCTGCATTTGCAGTGGGTGTTCTTTTCTCCAGATTGTACCCTAATGAAAGACTGTTCAGCTGTACAATTTGTCCTGACTGTTGTCAACGTGCAACACGCTGCAGGTCAGCAAAGGTGAGTTGCTGCCTGCAGCCACCACAAGAACAAATCCCACAGCTTTTAATCTGAGAGAGACTCATGCTGAGTCCTTAGCCTCTGCTCTTACCCACATCTGGCCTGGAGAGCAGTAGCTCTTTTCCCATCCATTCCACAAACACCAGACAAAGGTGGCTGGAGCAGACACATTAAATATATTGAGTGTGCAACGTGGTTGCTACCACAGCAACGATTCACAGGATCACAGGATGTCAGGGGTTGGAACTGACCTCTGGAAATCTTCAAGTCCAACTCCTCTGCCAGGGCAGGACCACAGAATCTAGTGCAGGTCACACAGGAACGCAGCCAGACAGGGCTTGAAAGTCTCCAGAGAGGGAGATTCCACAACCTCTCTGGGCAGCCTGTGCCAGTGCTCTCTGACTTTTATAGTAAAGAAGTTCTTCCTCAAATCGAGGTGGAACTTACTGTGCTGCAGTTTACATCCATCTCCCCTTGTCCTACCACAGGGCACAAGTGAGCAGAGCCTGTCCCTTCCTTCTTGACCCTCAGCCTTCAGATATTTATATGCATTTATTAGATCCCTTCTCAGTCTTCTCCTCTCCAGGCTAAATAGCCCCAGGGCTCTCAGCCTTTCCTCATAAGGCAGTGCTCCATCCCTTCATCATCCTTGAAGCCCTCCACTGGACTCTCTCCAGTAGATCCCTGTCACTCTTGAACTGGGGACCCCAGAACTGGATGCAATATCCTAGGTGGGTCCTCACTAGGGCAGAGTAGAGGGGGAGAAGAACCTCCACCTTTCGAAATAATATTAGATAACACAACAGAAAGAGAGGTTATTTGGACCCTCTTCTCAAGGACTTCACCTGTGAAACGCCACTGCTTAGGCTGGTGAAAGCAGAGCACAGAGAGCTGACTTTGCAGTGACTTTGGAAGCATGCAGGTTAAATCCCCGCAGCGCTGTGTGCAAACAGCACACAAGGCAGCAGCAGTCATCCAAGCACAAATCCAGGCTGGGTGGTGAGTGGCTGGAGAGCAGTCCTGAGGAAAAGGACCTGGAGGTCTGGGTGGATGAGAAGCTCAACATGAGCCTGCAGTGTGCATACGCGGCTCAAACAGCAACTGTGCTGGGCTACAGCAAGAGCAGTGTGGCCATCAGGGCAAGGGAGGGGATTCTGCCCCTTTACTCTGCTCTTGTCAGACCCCACCTGGAGTACTGTGTGCAGTTCTGGAGCCCCCAACACAAGAAGGAAATGGAACTGTTGGAGCGAGTCCAGAGGAGGCCACGAAGATGCTCAGAGGGCTGCAGCAGCTCTGCTATGAGGACAGGCTGAAAGAGTTGGGGCTTTTCAGCCTGCAGAAGAGAAGGCTCTGAGGAGACCATATAGTAGCCTTCCAGTATCTGAAGGGGGCTACAGGAGGGCTGGGGAGGGACTATTCACAAGCTTTTCCAGCCAATTTCTGGTGCTGGTTGCCAGGCTACCCTGTGGGAACAAGCTCCAAGGGTTTCACATGCACCACTCACTGCTTTGCATCTCACTTACTGGCTGCTTTGGGGTTTGGCTAGCACTCCTTTTCATGACGTATTTTATCAGCTGTGACTGGTTTCAACAGCCCTCATGCTGAGGAGGGGCAAAACACAATCATGAGATCCCTGTGCATTGCCAGGGCCTGATTTTGCACAGCTGCAGGGCTAGCTGGCCTGGCAGGGTGTCACGTTACAGGTAAGATCCTGAAGTCTCCCCCTCTCAGACTCCAAGACTCTTGCTGGAACTGTTGGACAAAATGAACATTTGCCTCTCTTTTCCAGTTGTGGTGGTTTAAGCAGTTACCTGCCCCACCCCCCCACCTTTTATAAACCCTGGCTAGGACTCAGACTGACTGAAAGTTGGTAAATGAAGCTTTATATTTACAGCAATGCTCAATATACAAGCAAATATTTACAAGGTATAACAGATATTTACAGATATATACAGTGAAAAGGTAATACAGACACCACATCCCTCCCAGAGACCAAAATCCCCAAGAGGGGTAACCAACCACCCCTACCACCTTTCCCCCCTTCCCCAGTCTTATCTCACCACCTGTTGATGCTGCAGATAAGCGGAGATAGATCGGCCAGGGGGGTTAGCAGTAGAAAGAAGTTAGTAGTTTTACTGAGAATTAGCTACCAAGACAAAGAGACAAAGGAGACCATGCAGAGAGAAGCAGCCGCAGCCAGAGCAGTCAGAAACCATCTGATATTTAGTGTTTGGGTACAATTCTTAAAAACAACTTTTTTTCCCTTCTCAGTAAAGCTCTGGGTGAAGTGACATACTGTGTTTCCCTCTCTCAGCCAACAGTCTAATTTCTCACTCAAATTCTCCAATCAGCTCAAACCAACACACCAGTGCCCCAATAAGGACTTGCATGGAGACAGGTTCAAAAAGCTAAAGCAATCAAATCATTTAATTTATTAAAGCAACAGTTACAAAAGATTTGGGATTGAGGGTGATAAAATTCAAAGATGATTGATGCCAGGGGTAATAAATCCTTGTCAGCATCAGACAAAGTCAGAGATGCAAACGTTTTCAATAGCTCTAACATAAAATGGTAATGCAGCAAAAGTTAAGCTGAGGAGGGCCACAAAGATGCTCAGAAGGCTGGAGCAGCTTTGCTATGAGGACAGGCTGAGAGAGTTGGGGCTCTTCATCCTGGAGAGGAGAAGGCTTTGAGGAGACCTTATAGTAGCCTTCCAGTATCTGAAAGGGACCTACAGCATGGCTGAGGAGGGACTATTCACAAGATCTTGTAATGACAGGATGAGGGCTAATGGGTTTAAGCTGGAAGAAGGAAGTTTTAAACAGAATGTTAAGAAGAAGTTCCTTACAGTGAGGGTGGTGAGACACTGGCACAGGTTGCCCAGGGAGGTTGTGGTTCCTCCCTCCCTGGAGGTGATCAAGGCCAGATTGGATGAGGCCTTGTGAGACCTGTTCTAGTGGGAGGTGTCCCTGCCTATGGCAAGGGGTTGGATCTTTGAAGTCCCTTCCAACCCAAACCATTCTATGATTCTATGATTCTATGTATATTGAAGGTGCAATTCTTGCCAAGAAAGGTGTCCCTGCCTTGGGTGCAGGAAAAGGAGAACAGCCTGTCCACCTCCCTCTCTTTCCCTCCCAACTGCTGCTGCTGCACCCTTGTTGCTGGTGTTTCTGCACCTCCTGCTCTCGGTGCTCAGGCCAGTGGCCATGCACACACCTTTTGCAGTTGCTGTCCCTGAGAGATGTTCCTCTCCTGGGTTTTATACCCTGGCCCCAGCCATCCCTTTCTTCTAGGTGACCTCTAGCATGGTTTGGGTGGAGACTTGAGTACTACCGTTATGTATGTTTAGCACATACTCAGTTTGGCTCATTGGCACAGCAAGGGATGTGAACTTTCTTATTAAAAATTGCAGTTAATTAGGCAAAGGGCTTCGCTTGGGCACTCTGGCCTCCCAAGTCTGTTTTGAAGTCAGGTGTTTATGTTATTTTAGCCTTGTTTCATCAGTTTCAGCCAAAACAGGGCTGTCTTATCTTCACAAGGCTCCCTCCCTTGGCGGTTGGCAGTCCAGCCTCACAGATCTTCGCTTAACACAAACTCCTGCTGATTGCAAATGACCTTGGTCCTGAAGTGTGCTAAATCAACTTGTCTCCCGGTCCCAGGGTAACGTTGGCAGTTATCCCGCACAGGGGAAAGCGTCTGCTTGAGATGCCAGTTCCCTTCTCCTTTGCTTCCCCCCACCTCCCCCCTTGTGTGCAGACACTCCACGCAACACACCCAGGGCATTTCTTCAGAGCAATGTTTGTCTTGCCAGCAGTGAGTGTATTAAACTCTGCTGCTGTGATCCAAGTCAGGAAGAAAAGAAAAAAGCCTCTCTACGGCTGCTGTTAGACACAGCAGCTGTGATAGGACTAAGTGCCACTTGACTGCGTGCTACAGTGTTAGGCTGTTACGCAGTGTGGTTTTGATTCTCCAGAATGAAATCACCACTCTGCCAGGGCACTCCCACTGGGGCACTTAAGAGTTTGTTTTGAATCTTTTTTTGGTTTGGGTTTTGGTTGGTCTGTCTTTTTTATTTCTTTCTCTCTTTCTCTCTCTTTCTTTCTTTCTTTCTTTTCTTTCTTTCTTTCTTTCTTTCTTTCTTTCTTTCTTTCTTTCTTTCTTTCTTTCTTTCTTTCTTTTTCTTTCTTTCTTTCTTTCTTTCTTTCTTTCTTTTATTTTCTTTCTTTCTTTCATTTCTTTCTTTCTTTCTTTCTTTCTTTCTTTCTTTCTTTCTTTCTTTCTTTCTTTCTTTTTCTTTCTTTCT
>VWZI01018112.1:1526-73245 GCA_013396835.1 Psilopogon haemacephalus
TTCTTAAGCTGGCCAATTGGTTTAAAAAGCTCCATGCCTGCGTGCTGCCCAAGGCATCCCTGGCTCCGGGGGGGCCACGTTGGGTGCCCCCGCCCCCTCAACTCCTACCGGACCTTGGACGGTAGGGGGAGGAGAGAGCCCGGGGGTTGGACCAATTCTGGGGTATTTTCACCCCATACCGGGACAACAAACCATAATACCTTTTGCTTTCTTGGCCACCTGGGCACACTGCTGACCCATGTTCTGTTAACTCTCAACCAATACCCCTCAGGTCCCCCTCCAAGTTGAAGCTTTCCAATCACACATTACCAGGTCTGTAGTTTACCATGGGGTTGTTGTGACCCACGTACAGAACCTGGCTTTTAGCCATGTCACTTGTTCCAACCACTCTGCCATAGGCAGGTTCATCCTCCACTAGACCAGGTTGCTCAATGTCTTGCCTAACCTGATCTTCAACATCTCCAGGGAGGGACACCCAAAATCTGCCGAGGCAACTTGTGCTGGTGTATCACTACCTTCACTCATGCTTCCCAACATAACTTTGTCATGGGCTTTAGCAGCCCAGAACATAAAATATGACATTTTCCAGCTTAAGTGATGTGATATAGGAAAACAGATGCTAGCTAGTGTTCCAAAATCAATTACAGAGTAATAGAATACTGATTTTCCAATAATAATAAAGGTCCTAAGAGAAAACTTGGTTAATTTTGTTCCAAATATAGTAAATTTAACCTCATGTATTATACATTGTTTGAATTTGTGTAACATAAATAATACATAGTGGCTAATTATTTATTTATAAAAAATAAACATAATTTCCTTTTCTGACTTTCAGTCTCATTGTTATTCATGTTCTTCAGTTAGGTCAATTAGCTCTGCCTGTTAAGTGTGCTAAGTAATAGATGGAAAATAGAAGAATTAGAATCACAGAATTGTTTCAGCTGGGAAAGACCTCTTGAGTCCAATCATCCACCCAACACCATCATCATCTGCAGATTATTTCAAGCAATCTCTATTGTCAGGCAGAAATATTGTGACCTACAATCATGTTTTATTTAATCTAAAGAGGAAAGTATTTCTATGTTATTTCAGATTAACTTCTAGTGTCTTTACAGCCTCAGTGTAAACTGATCATGGCTTAACATGGGTAGATGCTTTGCTGGGTTAAAAACTGCCTGGTGGTCTGGCCCAAAGACTGTTGAGGAATGGATTTAAATTCTTTTGTGGCAGTCACAAGTGGTGTTCCCATGGGCTCAGTGCTGGGGCTCATTAGCTTTGATATCTTTATCAGTGAACTGGATGAGGGAATTCAAAAGCCCTCAGTAAGTTTACAGATGGCACTAAACTGGGTGAGACTGTTGATCTGCTGGATGATAGGAAAGTTCTGCAGAGTGACCTGGACAGGATGGGTTTATGGGCTGAGATCAGTGGTATGAGATTTAACAAGACCAAGCAATGGGTCCTGCACTTGGGTCCCAAGAACGCTTCAAGCCTGAAGCAGAGTGGATGGAAACTGCCCAGCAGAGAAAGACCTGAGGATGAAGATTGACAGATGGCTGAAGGTAAGCTCAGGTGACCAAGGCAGCAAATAGCATCCTAGCCTGGATTAGCAATAATGTGGCCAGCAGTACTGGGGAAGTGATTGTCCCCCTGCACTCAATACTGGTGAGGACACACCCTGAGTACTGTAGTCAGCTTTCAGCTCTCGATTAAATAATGACATAGAAGTGCTGCAGCATGTCCAGAAAAGGGTGAAGAAGATGGTGAAGGATCTGGAGAATAGGTCTGGTGAGAAGGGCTGAGGGAACTGGTGTTGCTCAGACTGTAGAAGAGAAGGTTGAGGGGAGCTCTGCCTCTCCAGAGCTCCCTGAAAGGCAGTTGGAGTGAGGTCTCTTCTCCTTACTATTAGGTGATAGAATGAGAGGAAATGGCCTGAAATTGTTCCAGAGGAGGCTAGGTTGGATATTAGTAACAATTTTTTTCCTACAAGAGAGGTTAGGCATTGGAACAGTCTACACAGGGAGGTGGTGGAGTCACCATCCCTGGGGGATTTCAAGAAAAAGTGTGGACATTGCAGTTTAGGACATGGTTTAATGGCCATGGGGAATTAGGTTCACAATTGGACCCAATGATCCTAGAGGTCTTCCCCAACTAAAACAATTCTATTTTTCCATGATTCTATTGAATGAGAGGGCCCATGTTATTTCTTAAAGAACACCATAAACTACCCAAATCTCACTGAAATTTGTCCTCCTTTTCCTGACCTACACAGTAGTTGCACTTTCTGCATCAGTCTCTGAGACAAGGTTCCCTGGCAGTAAAAATTGCCCTTGTAAGACAGACATATCTCCATGAAACAAGGCACAAGGTGATAAGATGCAGGTGACTTCCCACTGAGTGGGAGAATAAGGAGTGTAGGTAGCGTGTCACTCTTTGTAAGGAGAAGAATAAAGCCTCATGTCTTAGATAGGTAACATTAAAGACCTTGTAGAATGGTGAGGAAAAAATCTTCTATGTAAAACTGGAAGGTACTTAAAAACTGGGTGTCACTCAGATGATCTTTCACAGCTGACAGCTCTTGAAGGAATTAGAGAGAGAGAAAAAAAAAAACCAGCATCACAGGCTGAGGTTTTTAGAGCAAAATGTTTCCCTCCAGGTTCTTCTATAGGGTATGCAGAAGGCACTAGTCCGTAGAGGAATCTAAATTCTTCATCTTAATGGTCTTCTGGTGGGCTAGACTGATCCTTCTGAGCAAGAACCATAAAATCAGAGAATCATTAAGATTGGACAAGAACTCTAAGATCGTCAAGGTCACCCTTCTATTCAACACCTTCATGACCAGTAGACCACATCCCAAAGCGCCACATCTACTCATTTTTTTTTTAACACCTCCAGGGATAGTGACTCCACCAGCTCCCTGGGAATGTTGGGCCACTGCTTGACTGCTCTTACAGGAAAGAATTTTTAATAATGACCCAACTAAAACTCCACAAGTGCAAACTGAGTCCACTTCTTCTCCCATTGCTTGTTACTATGGGGAAAAGACCTACTCCCACCTCACTCCAACCTTCTTTCAGGGAGTTGTGAGAGAGGAGAATGATGTGGTCTCCTCTCAGCCTACTCTTCTCCAGGCTGAATGACTCCAGTTCCTGCAGGTGCTTCTCACCAGACCTGTTCTCCTGACCACAATGTTTTAATTCTTTTAAAAATGTATATCTGGTAAAGACCAGACAAATCACATGGTTGGAACTTCCCTCAAAATAGCAGAAATTTGGACCAAAATTCTCAAATTCATGAGTTCTGTTGAATACTTAGACAATGGTCTAGTGCTGGAGATATGCAACCTGAGACTGTCACTGTTTTGGACAGGGAGGGTGTTTGTGCTTTCCTAATAAAGAACAATGAAACACATAGAATCACAGAATCAATAATCTCTATGTTGGTGGCACAGTGGAACATGTTGTCCAGAAAGATCACAGGTAACCCTCTTTGGGCATGTTCAAGAGCAGGTTGGAGAGCAACATGGTCTAGTAGAAATGTCCCCAGTCATGGCAAAGGAGTTTCAGCTAGAAGATCTTGAAGGTCCCTTCCAACCCAGACCACTGTATGAATCTATAAAAAGTCCAGCCTTCTATCTGCATGACCACTCTCTCTATATATATATGCCCCAAATATACGTGGATTCAATATTCGATTAATAAAAGTTAATTGTCCTTGGTGCTGTTTCATAAACTTTTTTTTTCATCTTTATAATATCATAAAGTCAGAAATAGTGACAGATGTGTGGGATGGCAATGATGGATGTCTCAAGTGAGAAGCCAGCACTGAGATGTAGTTGAGGAGAAAAATTCTAAATGCAAATAATTGTTCAAGTGCCAGCGTAACAAATATCCCTTCATCACTCAAGGTTACAGAGTCTACTCGTGTTTGCACAGCAGAAGTCTAATGAGCAAGGGAAATGCTAACATATTGGGAGCCCACCAACACTGAAGCACTGATTTATCAAGGCATTAAAATGCACAAAAAAAAAAAAAGAAAAAAAAGAAAAAAAAAGCCCAAACCAAAACTATTGTTTGCAATTCTCTTGTTGATGGTTACCAACAAATACAGAACTTGGTGTAAGCCAACGTGGTCTTTCTTCCATTAGAAGAGTAAAGTTCAGCTGATGTCTCAAAAGACTTCCTGACCTGAGGGAAGTTGTTATTTGAGTTAATTGAATACTTTGGTGAGAATCCAATTAATTAGTCTTGTATTTCCTCAGCCAAAGGAAAACAGCTCTGCTAGCAGTGGATGAGAAATAGGAGGTGATGGAGGTGAGAGGATGGGACATATTGAAACAGTAGGACAATCTGGAATTCTTCAGCTTTCCCCTCCAAAGAATTAAACTAAATCAAAAGAAAACAAAACAAAAACTCCTTAATACTCTGAACACTCCAAGTTAATTGAAAATTGCAGATTAAGAGGTAGGCCAATGATGATCTCACGAAGCTTAACAAAGCCAAGTGCAAGGTCCTACAGTAGGATTGGGACAATCTCAAGCACAAATCCAGGGTGGACAGAGAATGAATGGAAAGCGTTGCTGAGGGGAAGGACTTGAGGGTGCTGGCAGATAGGAAGCTCAACATGAGCCAACAGGAACCAGCTATGCCCTAGGCTGCATCCCCAGCACTCTGTGCAGCAGGGGGATGGAAGAGATTCTGCCCCTCTGCTTCACTCTGCTCAGACTTCACCTGGAGTCCTGTGTCCGTGTCTGGACACCCAACACAACAAGGACATGGAACTGTTAAAGAGGAGCCAGAGGAGGCCACAAAGATGATCAGAGGGCTGGGGCACCTCTGTTATGAAGACAGGCTGAGAGAGTTAAGGTTGTTCAGCCTGGGGAAGAGAAGGCTCCAGGGACACTTTTTAGCAGCCTTCCAGAAGAGCCAGAAAGGGACTTCTGAAAAAGGCATGGACTGGACAATGGGTAATGGCTTCAAACTGGATGAAACTGGATTGAGATGAGACATTTAGGAAACAATCATTCTCTATGAGGATGGTGAGGAACTGGAAAAGGCTGGTCAAAGACCTTAAAGGAGCTCCAAAGATGAAAGTGTTGAAAGCCAGGTTGGATGAGGCCCTGAGCAAGCTGGTCTAGTTGGAGGTGTTCCTGCTCATGGCAGGGAGTTGGAACTAGATGATCTCTAAAGTCCGTTCCAGCCCAGATCATTCCATGATTTCATGACTCTGTGATTGATCTTATGATGAAACTCAGAACAGCAAGGGATAATGTTTACCAAACTGTAAGTTCAGTTCAGACATGTGATAGAACCAATGAGTAACCAAGGATGTTGCATGCAACTGTCAAGTCAGACAGCTGGAAAAATTTGGACACTGTGAAATTTGGGAGGTTCTTTCTGCTTTCATCTATGTGTGCATGTAGTGTCGTCATTAAAGTTGCTTCAAATGAAGATTGATTTTCTTTGAAGACAGTGTGTTGAAGGAAAGAGGGTCCTATGCAGAACAATCTATCAGTCCGCTTAGCAGAAGCTTAGGGTGCTGAAGAGCATCTTGCATTGTTTGGATTCAATCCATCATTAAATGTAGATGAGAGGAAGACTCAGATCCACAAATGTGCAAATGCCACATGGGGAGATATATTGAGGAATCTATTACCATCTGGACTCAATAAGGAACAAAAATATGCCCATTTATCAGATTATAATTCCCTGGCAAGATATCACATCAGGCTCCAACGCTGATTAACAGCAAATTGGTGAGAATTTATCAAACTGAAGTGCAGAAGCAATCACATATTTGCATACCAGATATTCTTCAGAGATGAAGTTGTTCTCTTCCACTAGAACTGGAGATTAGGAAGAACTTCTTTACAGTGGGGGTGGCAGAACATCAGAACAGGTTGCCCAGGGAGTTTTTGAATGTCCACTCATTGAAGGTGTTCAAAGTTGGGTTAGGCAAGGCCTTGAGCAATGTGATCTAGTGGAAGGTGTCCCTGCCCATGGCAGAGGGCTGGATCTTGATAATCTTGAATGTCCCTTCCAACCCAACCCATTCTATATGATTCTGTGAAATAGACAGCAACAACAGCCCTGCCAAGACCTGAACGTTTTCTTCAGCATGAAATTACATTTCCTGCCTAATTAAATTGATCAACGTTAATAGGACTATTCAATTAAACATAGGCATGAAACTTTTTGAGAAAGAAGTTTGAAAGAGAAGCATTTTAACATTAAGTTTTTTGCGCGAGAAAACTCAAAGATCGTGGAACTATCAGAACCAAGTCCAAAAGTTCTCTGTGGATGTCTTTGAGTATTGATATATGAAAGATAATTATCAGGAGAGGCTGAAGGAATTTTTTTTTTTTTTTTTCAGTCTGGAAAAGAAGAATCTGAGGAGGCACCTTTTGTCTCTCTACAGCTCGCTGAAAGGAGCTTGGAGCCAGGTGGGATTTGGCTTCTTCTTCCAAAGTAATAATTGATAGAATAAAGGAGATGGCCTCAAGTTTCTCCAGAGGAGGTTTATGTTGGACAGGAGAGGAACTTTTTTTACTTCTGCTGGAACTAGATGAACTTCAAGACCCCTTCCAACTTAAACCATTCTATGACTGGCCTGGGAGGTGACTGAATCTCCATCCCTGGAGGTGTGTCAAAAAAGCCAGAGATGCAGTGCTGAGTGACATGGTTTATCCCCAGCCTTAGCATAGTTAGAGAATGGTTGGACTCAATGATATTAAAAGTGTTTTCCAATCACAAAATATAGTAAAATGAATGAAAATTGATTCTCTTTGAAGTGTTATTAGTTATTTAGTTGTGGAAATTAATGAGGCAGGAATTATAAAATAAGTTATTTTATTGTCAAAAAGCCACCTCCACACACTATGCACAAACCAGTTAAATTTGTCTTCTAATTCTTTTGGGAAAATCTTCACAAGGATGCTTATAGGCAATTCATTAATTTAGGAGAATCAGAAAATTGGAAAAAATTAGCCACAAAATGGCTTTGCCCCACTTACAAATAGGCAGCCTGGAACCCTAGGTAAAGTCTGTTTTACTCATGGCACTGGACTAGAATTCAGAGATAGTCCCTGGCTCCTTTGTGACAGTGTTGGAACTGCTCAGCATCCTGATAGCCTTTGAGAGTCTTCCACATCTTCCCAGGTGCTAGCAGGATGCTGGGAAAGACAGAAAATTGGAAAAAATTAGCCACAAAATGGCTTTGCCCCACTTACAAATAGGCAGCCTGGAACCCTAGGTAAAGTCTGTTTTACTCATGGCACTGGACTAGAATTCAGAGATAGTCCCTGGCTCCTTTGTGACAGTGTTGGAACTGCTCAGCATCCTGATAGCCTTTGAGAGTCTTCCACATCTTCCCAGGTGCTAGCAGGATGCTGGGAAAGAGATAGACAATTTCTGACCTGATCCTGGTTCCTCTTTGCATGGAGGTTTGTAGAGGTGCAGGCAGGATCTCTTGCAGATGTGCAGAGAGCACAATGTCAGTGGCACTTCACACCACATCATGAGACACTTAATGCCTTCTCTTGGTAAACTCAAGGCACTTAAGTTTCCAGGTAGTTCAAGGCCAAAACATCAGGGCTAAGCTGGTCTGAAGCACAAGGCAGAGCAGACCACGTTGTCTAAGCTGAATGCAGTGAGTCAGAAGCGTGTTGTCTGCCCAGAGCAGAATGTAGAGCAGAGCAGCACATACTGAGGCAGAGCAGTGAGGCAGAGGCAGCAAAGAGCAGCTTGCAACTTAGTTCCATTTACATTATTTACCCACAGACATTCACCAATCAGAATGGCATTTGCAAAAATGACCACATTAGGTATAACCAGGGCTTGCTTGCCCTTATTTGGGCAAGACACTAACAAGCACCTAAACACCCGTGGGTACCTGTTTATAACTTTGGGAGCGGATATAGTGCCCAAACACTGGTTTTCCTCCTGCCCTTGCTTCGCCTATCAGCAGAAAGGTGGAGCAAGCCATGACATGTTTTAGGCCTGTTAGTCTTATATGACATTTAGTTGATTTGGGGTCTCAATAATGTTTGCACCATGAAAAAAGGTAAAGAGTGTGAGTGAAATCTAAACAACTTGGATTGTTGCTTGTAGTAAAAGATTAACAAAGAAAGGAAAAAGACACTTTTTTTTCAGTGGTGCCCAGGGACAGTGCAAGTAGGAACAGACACAAACTCGAACATAGGAATTTCCATCTAAATATGAGGATGAACTTCTTTAATTTAAGGGTGATTAAGCCCTGGAGCAGGCTGTCCAGAGAGGCTGTGAAGTCACTGTCACTGGAGATATTTCAAACCCATCTGGATCTGTTCTTATGTGACCTTCTCTAGGTGACCCTGCCTTGGCAGGTGGGTTGGCCTTGCTGATTTCCAGAGGTCCCTTCTAACCTTTTACTGTTCTGTGATTCTGTGATATTCCTTTCAACACAGAACTGCTGATAATGACACACATCAGCTAGTTTTAATTCTGTGGAGCCTTATCCTTAAGAAGACTTTTATTCCAATTTTGGACAGGGCTACAATTTTTCTCTAGTACGGAAAATCTTCAGTGTCAGTCAAGCACTGTACTCAAAGAGTATCTTCTCTTGAATGACAGCTTCTAAACCAACACTAAATTGCCCAAGGAACTACTGAGACATCAAAACTCCTTGGGAGGCATCAAATCTCATCGTGAGAAATGGCATGGAGGAACTCCAGGGGGTTACCTTGTTTCTTCCTATTTAATGAGAATAAGAAAGCTCTGCCACAGCTCTATCACACAATATAATTTTTCTGAGTCTATTTAATTCTTTTCCTTCTCAGCTTCAGTGGTCACTTCTCCTCGGCTCTGTTTTTCCTTTAATCATTGTAGTAATAGTTACCATGAGAGACAGAGGATCTGGGGAAGTGATTGAGAGTGATGTGTCTTTTTTTTTGTCTTTATAATCAAATAGCTGGCAATAAAACTGACTGTATATTACTCCCAATTACACCAAAATAAACCCAAGTTAAGTCACTGGACTTAAATTGTCATTGATTTTTCACTGGGTGGGAAGGGAAGGGGCACCAGTGTGTCAATGAATTCACATCAGCTCTCTAGTATCTGAACCACTCATTGGCAAAGGGCTATTACACTTCTTCAGTTGAGCTGTGGCTCTTGACCTTTATTTTGGACGTTTGACATTTCCATCGATTTTTCTACATTTCTTTCCACCTGGCTACTTCCATCTGAGTTAAAACTTGACTTGGCTTGCTGTCACTAATTGATACACAGCTCATTTTGTCAAGTGTTTTGGGCATTTATCAGTGTATGCACGGAGAGAATGCACACTGAGTTAGGTTTCTCCAGCCTTGGCTTCCGTCCTGTTTTGTACTCTTTTACAACTGAAAGGTTGGTTTTCATTTTTGTCTTTTTTCACGTGTTTTGTTTTTGACTTCCATGACCAAGTAGTAGCATTGTAGTAGTTTGTCAGCTATAATCAGCCCACACCATTAGTCCTGGATTCAGTTTTGGGCCACTTCAAGAAGGATACTGAGGGGCTGGAGCATGTCCAGAGAAGGGCAACCAAACTGGTAAAGAACAGTTCTGGTGAGGAGCAGCTGAGAGAACTGGGTTTGCTTTGTCTGAAGAAGAGGAGGCTGAGGGGAGACCACATTACTTTCTACAACTTCCTGAACGGAGATTGGAGCCTGGTGGAGGTTGGTTTCTTCTTCCTAGTATCAGGTGACAGAAGAGAAAATGGCCTCAAGTTTCACCAGGTGAGGTTTAGATTGGGTTATTAGAAGGAATTTCTTCACTGAAAGGATTCTCAAGCACTGGAAAAGGCTCCCCAGGCAGGTGGCCAAATCTCCATCTCTGAAGAAGTTTCAAAGCAGCAGAGATGTGGTGCTGAGGAACACAGTTTAGCTCAGCCTTGACAGAGTTAAATAATGGTTGACCTCCATGATTTCAGAGCTCTTTTTAACTGAAACATTTCTATGATTCCATAAACAGGATGCCACTGATGACAGTACTGCTGAGAGAAGCTGTGCTGTTCCCATATAGGCCTTACATCCCAACATGTTAAAAAAGATTTAGTCTTCTGCATGCATTTGTGATTAAAAAATGTTTATTCCCTGTTTTCCTGTGTTTTTTTGCTCCCCACAGTAAATATTTTGTGACACAAATCTAATGACCAAATTACCATATCAAAGAAAACCACTCTGGCAAAAGGCACTGATAGATACCTTTTCAACTGTACAGGGAGAAGTTACTTTAAAGAACATCCTCATCTTGGATCATTTTTGTCCCTCAGGGCTTAGAAAATTCACATTAAAGGACAACATTGAAAGGTTTTTAGGAAAGAAAGATTTTAAATACGATGCCCAAACTGTTCTTAAATAATACACTTGTGTTGTTATTGTTGTTGTTCTCACTTTTCAAGTATGGATTTAATCTGGAAAAGGAGCATCTCTAAAATTAATTTGGCAAGGCTATCTCTTGACATGGAGAAAACAAAAGAGATGCTCCCAAAATCCTTGGCACAGAAAAGATAATTATGAAATACTTACGGATGTAGCCAATCTGTTCCACAGTTACTTAAGATCTATTCCAGCTCTTTTGATATTATCAGCGACTGATGTTTTCCTGCTCTCATCATGGCAAAGGAGATGATATATTCAGCAAATATTAGAGGCCACTGGTAGGACATTGATGTGCTGGAACACGTCCAAAGAAGAACAGTGAAGCTGGTGCAGGCACTTGAACACAAGTCTCATATGGAACACCTAAAGGAACTGGGATTTTGTTTACAGAAGTGGAGGCTGGGAGGAGACCTTATCACCCTCTACAACTACTGAAATGAGGTTGGACTGAGGTGGGGGTTGGCATCTATTCGCATGCAATGAGTACCAGAGCCCAAGTTGTTTCAGGGAAGGTTCAAGTTGGATATTAGGAAAATAATTCTTCACAGAAAGGGTTCTCTGGCATTGGAAAAATCTTCCCAGGGAGATGGTGGAATCACCATCCTTGGGGGTATTTAAAAGATGTGTGGATGTAGAGCTCTGGGATGTGGTTTCAGATATGAGGTCAGTTTTATTTTTGCCCATAAAGAAGACGGTGGAGGTTACATCTTGAAAAAGAAGTTGGAGTAGTATCTTTCTGAAACATCTATTAATGAAAACTATCACAGAATCATGGAATGATTTGGGTTGAAATGGACCTTCAAGATCATCTAGATCCAAACCCCCATCATAGGCAGAAAGAACTTCTACCTCTGCTTGAGGCTTCATCCAGCTTAGTCTTGAACACATCCAGAGTGGGAACATCTACAACCTCCCTGGGCAACCTATTTCAGTGTCACACCACCCTCACCATAAAGAATTTATTTTTGATTTCCAGTCTAAATCTCCTCTCTTCCAGCTCAAAGCCATTGCCTCTCATTCAATCACTACAAGCCTTAGTCAAATGTCTCTCTCCAGCTTTTTTTAGCCCATTTCATGTACTGCAGTGCTGCTAGGCAGGGTCTGCTTTGAACTTTTTTCCTTGAAACTGTGAATTCAGATGTTTTGGATCTATATTAGTCAATACTCATGCTGGCCAATGTTACACATCTAAAAGGAGTTTGACTTCCTCCATTTTCTACTTGAAAAAGGCTTGCAGGAAGCAATTCCATTGACTCAGACCTGCAGCAAATGTGTCCCACAGGATATATTTAAATTAATTCTGCTGGAATTTGGTTTAATGAACTATTCATAAAATGTTATGAGCAGCTTTCATAATTGCCTAGAATTTCTGCTGAGAAAAAAAAAATAATAAAATGAACATCAGTAGACTGAAAGCACTGCCTGGACTTTCCCAGGCTGTCAATATCTGTCAGAGTTATCGCCTAGAGGGATAACTAAAAGAAAGAGAAGTTAGATGGAGAATGGAAAAAGCTGTCTGCCAGGTGAGGAAGGATTTATATTAATTATTCTGTCTTTCTCTTTATTCTTTTCTTTTCTAGATATGTTCATCTGCCTGTGTTTTTGCAATAATTGCCATAGCAATAAAAAACAGCAGATGTTCATGAGGAGGTCATAGAATCATAGAAAGATTTGTGTTGGAAGGCATGTTAAAGATCACCTAGTTCCAACCTCCACGTCATGGGCAGGGACACCTTCCACTAGACCATTCTGTTTAAGGTCTTTTTAATGAAAATGTAAAGAGATGATATTTTTGTGTTATCCACTTCTATTTCTTCCTTAAAAAACAATCAAACAAACCCCAAAGGCCAAACAAACCCAAAGTATTGCTATCATTCCACTTCACTGAATCACAATATGGTAAGGATTGGATGAGGCCTGTGGAGACCATGGGATGCAATCCACCTGCCAAGGCAGGGTCACCTAGAAAAAGTCACACAGGAACATGTCCAGATGGGCTTTGATTGTCTCCAGGGATAGAGAGTCCACCGCTTCTCTGAGCAGCCTGCTCCAGGGCTTCATCACCCTTAAAGGATTTCCTCCGTATGTTTAGATGGAACTTCTTATGTTCACATTTGTGCTCACTACCTCTTGTCCTATCAATCCCATTTTAAGCTTCTAAATCCTCTGTGGAATGCATTGGAGGAAACTGCAGACAGATGAAGGTCCTAGCATTGGCAAGAGAAAATATCTTTCTTTTTTGGGGGGGAAGGAGAGAAGGAACAAGACCTCAAATTTTTTTTGCTGAGCCTTTCTGACAAGTGGTTGTTTTGAAAGTCTCCAATGAAGGAGACTCCACAACCTCTCTGGGCATCCTGTTCCATGGCTCCAGCACCTTCACAAGTAAAGAACTTTTTCCTCATTTAATATGCTAAAAGTCTCAATATATTCCTGGATTTCAGCAGCTCAGAACATAGCCTTTTAGCAGAATATATTAAGACAAAAGTAATCAGGATAATTACCAAATTCTTTGTGGTGTTCCCTAAGTCACTGGTACCTGTTACATTTTCTCTTGCTGGAGTTCCACTCACCTTCCATAGCTACCTATTCTGTGGCAGGGATAGACACATGAGAGTCTGTTCAAGACTGCACTGAAATCCTTATTTTAGGGGAAAACGTTTTTTTCCTTTTTTTTTCATGGTAAAGCAGAGTCTGTTGAAAACTATAGGTGTTTATATCTGCGTCAAGGGTTAGGACTGGGTTGGCTACTAAATGAGTGGCAGAGGCTCTCCATGAACTCCTCTACCTTCCCAAAGGGAAAAGAAAGAAGGGAGACAGACTTATGGCTTGGGAAAGACAGCTAAAACTACTTTAGAGGAAATAATAACAATAAAATGAAATAGATATAAAGAGATGTAAGCCATATGGAGTTCAACCCCTGGCAGGAATTAGTCACCATCACCACTGATGCTGTGGCAGAAGACCCAGTCTGGATTAAGCAGTGAATGTGAAACAGGTTCAACAACTGGATTCTGGAAATGGATTCAGAAATTCATGGATTAGGATCGAAGGTAGAACAGAAAGTTCTCCTTGGACACCAGCCATTGAAGAAGCCTGACCTTAGTGATCCCTCAGCTCTCCATGGGATAGAATAATTTATTTAACCAGTCACCTATCCTCTTTATTTCTCCCTGCAAACCTTGGTTTGCAGCCCAATCCTAGGCATCAACTCTCCCCATCACTACCCACACTGCTAGAAGCAACCTCTGTCTGTGGACAACTGCCCTGAGCTGCAGGAAGTTTCATTCTTGAGCAGAGGCTGAGCTGGGAAGTGAAACCACTGATCAGAATTAATGCTGGTCTGTCCCAAAACAAAACAATCTGCAGTAAGATTTTCATCTTAAACTCTACTGCATGATAAATAGAATTCCATTATGGATACCTGGGAATCATGGAATGGTAGGGGTTGGAAGGAACCTCTGGAGATCATGGAGTACAACCTTCCTGCCAAGGCAAAGTCGCCTAGAGAAGGTCGCAGAGGAATACGTCCAGGTGGGTTTTGAATGTCTCCAGGGATGGAGACTCCACCACCTCTCTGGGCAGCCTGATGCAGTGCTTTATCACACTTCCCTTAAACAAGTTCCTCCACATGTTTAAATGGAACCTTTTATGTTCAAGTTCAGCGCTGCCCGATGACAGGACAAGGGGTAACCAGCACAAATTTGAACATAAGAAGTTCCATCTAAATATGAGGAGAAGCTTTAAGTTTAATTTAACAGGCCTGAAAATGTCCCTGTGCGACCTTCTCTAGGTGACCCTTCCTTGGTAGGAGGATCGGACTCAATGATCTCGAGCAGTCCCTTCCAACCCCTACTATTCTACCATTCTGTGATACCCTCCCTTCACAAGGCTAATCTGAAAAGTAGGGCAAAATTATTTCTAACCCTATATTCTGACTACCATGAGTGCTGACAACAAAGTGCCTGAAGGCTGCCTGTCTTTTCCTAACCAAGATCTTGTAAGCTTTGCAGAGGAGAAAAATGCATGATGTTACCTAAACTCGTTGGAGGAGAGAGTTTAACTCATATTTCCTGTAGGTTCTCTCAGCAGGGGAATGATGAGTCATTTCTTTCTCATTCTCTAGCTCTTTAATTATTTATGTTAAGAAAAGACACACTGAAAAAAAAAAAAATATCCTGGGACGAGGACTCCTCTGCAGGGAAACCAGAGCAACTCAGGCAGAAATCAGATTCCACACAGAGTAAGAATTTTGAGCAATATTCCTTGAAGCTTTTGCAAAATACTAGAGAATTGGTAAGCTGGGGATCCCAAACTGGTGCAGCTGGTCACATCCTAGTGTCTACCTTTATGTTGACAAAGGGCCACGAAGATGATCAGAGGGCTGGAGCACCTCTGATATGAGGACAGGCTATGAGAGTTGGGGCTCTTCAGCCTGGAGAAGAGAAGGCTTCCAGGAGACCTTATAGTAGCCTTCCAGTATCTGAAGGGGGCCTACAAGAGGGCTGGGGAGGGACTATTCACAAGGTCTTCTTGTGACAGGATGAGGGGTAATGGATTTATAGTGGCAGAGAAGAGATTTAAACGGGATGTTAGGAGGAAATTCTTTCTAGTGAGGGTGGTGAGACACTGGCACAGGTTGCCCAGGGACGTTGTGGCTGCTTCCTTCCTGGAGGTGTTCAAGGCCAGGTTGGATGAGGCTTTGAGTGACCTGTTCTAGTAGAAGGTGTCCCTGCTTATGGCACAGGGGGTTGGAACTGGATGATCTTTGAGGTCCTTTCCAACCTCAACCATTCTATGATTCTGTGACTGACCTTTTACTTCACTTACTTGACATTCCAGGAATGTTCAACTTAGTGAAGTCCCCAACCACACATAATGCTAAGGGTCAGAAGGGACCTCTGGAGATCAGTAAGTCCCACCCTCCTGCTAGGGAAAGGTTCATCAGGAGAAGACCACACAGGAAAAGGTCCAGGTGGGTTTGAAATATCTCAACCACCTATCTGAACCACCTATCACTGTAAAATTAAAAGAAGTTCCTTACCATGTTTAGATGAAGCTTTCTATGTTCAAGTTTGTGCCCATTACCCTTTGCTCTGCCAACCACATTTTAAGCTTCCAAATCCTCTTGCAATGCATAGAAGTAAACTAAGAGAAAACTGCAAATCAATGACGGTCCTAGGACAGGGTAGGGAAATAGCTTTCCTTTTCTGGGAAGGAGAGAGAGAACAAGACTCTTTTTTTTTTTTTTTTTTGCTGAGGCTTTCTGACAAGTGGCAGTGCTTAAAGAAGGAGGGGGAAAAAAAATCCAAAAGCCAGCAGCAAAACTTCAAGATGATTTTCCTGCCCCGTGTACTTCTTTGAAAAACTATTGCAATAAGTATTGTATTTTACTAAATGATATTTCAAGCTTAGATAACTGAATTTGAATGTTTTTACACATTTTCTGCCTTCCCTCTCCCCAACGTAAACATTATACGAAATCGTCTTCTCAGCATGAGTTCTTTTTCTTTATTGCATGCTTCGAAAATGAATTAAATAGTTAATAATCACAGAATGGTTTGGGTTGGATGGGACTGAAGATCATCAAGTTCCAACCCACCCACCATGGACAGGGACACTTTCCACTAGACCACCTTACTCAAGGCCCCATCTAACCTGGCCTTGAACACCTCCAGAGAGAGAGCATTTACAACCTCCCTGGGCAACCTGTTCCAATGTCTCACCACCTTTACTATAAAGAATTTCTTCCTAATTTTCAGTCTAAATCTCCAATCTTTCAGCTTAGTAATGCTAAAGTGTAAAATTTCTTCATTTCTGCAAGCATATGAAACAAACAGGATATTTCACAGCTCAGAATTATGGCATCTAGCCCTTTTCTTTCTGTGGCAAATGTATCTCTAGGTAACACTTTATCACTTGAATTTTGAAGGCTTTCCTTGCAAACACAGCATCATTTGTGCTGGCTTTCATTTTTATAGTAAAAGATAAAGCTGTGAAGAACATCAAAATTCCCTTTTGAAATCCTTGGTATTGCACTTCATACAGGAAAGATATGGAGGTACTGGAGCATGGAGAGAGCAGAAAGAAAGCTGGTGAAGGGTCTGTCAAACAAGTCTGGTGAGGAGCAGCAGAGGAAACTGGGGTTGTTTAGTTTAGAGGAGAAGAAACTGAGGGGAGATGTCTTTGCTGTCTACAACTCCCTGAAGGGATGTTGGAGTGAGGTGGGGATTCTATTCTCCCTAGTATCAGGTGATAGAACGAGAGGAAGTGTCATGAAATAATGCCAGAGGAGATGCAAGAGAGGCTAGGCTGCCCAGGGAGTTGGTGACATCAGCATTCCTGGCGGTATTCAAGAAACATGTGAGAGGTGGCCAATGGCATCCTGGGGTTCACCAAGAAAAACATGGCCAGCAGGTCAAGGAAGGTTCTCCTGCCCCTCTACTCTGCCCTAGTGAGGCCACATCTGGAGTATTGTTTCCAGTTCTGTGCTCCCTTGTCCAAGAAGAAGGGTACAGCAAAGGACTACAGAGATGCTGAGGGGACTGGAACTTCTCTCTGTTGAGGAAAGACAGAGAGAACTGGGGCTTTTTAGTCTGGGGAAAAGCAGACTTGAAGGAGCAATCTAATCAATGCTGATCAACACTCCAAGGGTAGGTTTCAGGGGGATGGGACCAGTCTTTTCCCAAGGATGTCCAGTGATAGGACAAGTGGTAAAAGGCACAAACTTAAACACCAGAAGTTCTATCTAAACATAAAGATGACATTTTTTAAGGGTGACCGAGTACCATCTCTGGAGGCACTCCAGACCCACTTGGATGTGTTCCTGTGTGACCTTGCCTAGGTGACCCTGTCTTGGCAAGGGGGTTTGAACTCCATAATAACCAGAGATCCCTTACAACCCCTACCATTCAGTGGTCCTGTCATCAAATAGCTGGGTTAAACCCCACATATTCTGTTCTGGATAAATGACTGCCAGATAAAATATCATCTCCATCTAATCAAGTGAGACTTAAGTTGACTTATCAGCTATCACAACTTAACTTATCTTTCATTTTGTAGCATTCACACTGATTATGTTGGTAATGAACAAGAGGAAATGAGATCCAGCCTTTCAGCTTCACACCTCCTGACTCTGCAGTGCTGGCAGAAAATAAAAGTGTTAGGAGACTATTTTATAGGCAGTGAAGTCAGCAGATTTTTTTTGTGATCTGCTTAAGAGAGAGTTCTGTTGAGTGAGGTGCCATTAAGACACATCTACTCCAAAAGAAAAAAAAAAATCTCACTTCCCCTAATATGCTCAGAAAATTGTATGAAGAGTCTTGAACAACCATGGAATCATAGAACCATTTAGGTTGGAAAACGCATTCAAGATCATCGAGTCTAATCATTAACCCTACTTTACCAAGCCCAGTACTAAGCCATATCCCCACATGCCACATGGATTTTCAAAAACTTGAAAGACTCCATTACACCCCTGGGCAGACTGTTGCAATGCTTGACCACTCTTTAGTAAATAAATTTTTCCTCATATCCAACCTAAAACTCATCTGGTGAAATTTGAAGCCCTTTCCTCTTGTTCTGTCACCTGATACTAGGAATAAGAGACCAATGTCCTCCTCACCCAACCTCCTTTCAGGGAGTTGCAGAGAGCAACAAGGTCTTCCCTCAACCTTCTCTTCTCTGGACTAAACATCCTCAGCTCCCTCTGCTGCTACTCACCAGACCTGTTCTACAGACCCTTCACCAGCTTCATTACTCTTCTTTGGGCATGCTCTCATGTTCTTATTGGAGTAAGGGTCTCAAAACTGAACCCAGTATTCAAGGTGTGGCCTCAAGAGTTCTCAGTCCAGGGACACTCTGGACCTGTTCTATCAAGTCTCTAAAAAAAGAGAGTAGCATCATAAAAAAATATACAAGAAAAATTCTGAATGCCTGAGAAACCAAAATAAGTTCCAAGAGAAAACACCATCACCACAGTATTTCTGCTCTTCAGCCCCTCTGTGTGATGAAAATAAGAAGTCATCTTACTCAAGTACTAATCTCTCACAATGCAATTACCCAAGTGAATGTTACCATGTGAGGTTTTTGAGTGCTACTTAATTTTTCTGCCCTAATATCTATTATGTAATCATAGAATTAAAGAATTGTAGATTTTTTTGGGGTTGGAAAAGACCTCTAAGATCATATAGTCTAACCATCAACCATGGCCATTAAACATATCCACGTGTTTCTTGTATACTTCCAGGGATGGTGACTCCACCACTTCCCTGGGCATGCTGTTCCCATGCCTGACCACTCTTGTAAGAAATAAATGTTTCCTAATATCCAACCTAAACCTTCTCTGGCACAATTTGAGAAGGAAAGGAAAAAATATTTGTGTAGTTCATTGACACAAGAAGTCTGACTTGTGAAGACTCCTGGTGCATTAAAAACTCTCTGTACCCTTTATCTACATGGTCTTCTCATCTCTAAGCATTTGATGTCAAGAGGAAGCAGTCTCCCTTCAAAGCTATGACTGCACATGTTCCTCCAAAATGATGACTACTACATGTGTTCGCCTACATTGGAGTAACTTACTGTTAGACTGTAGTTGGTGCTGTCAAAACTTGTGTGTGTGAGCAGATGCCACGTTTCCACAGAGTTGATGCACAAAGGGAGAGTGCTAGATCTCCAACTGTCAACACCTCTATCTGCGAGCAGACGCCAGGTCTCGGCAGAGTTACAACACAATGGGAAAATGCTTCATCTGTCAACACCCTCCATGGGAGCAGATGCTGGGGTTTGGCAGAATTAAGAGTGGAATATGCTATTAGCACCCAGCTTGCAAGGAAAATCTGGGCTTTGCCAGAATTTACCCCAAGGAATGATGTAGCCTATAATCTTTCCACTGACCATTGCCTTAGCTCATACCATTGTATGAGTAGATACCCCCATCTAAAAAACTTAAGGCAATGTAAATTAGGAGCTCCAGCATGTCCACATCCATCTTGTAATAGTAGCTCCAAAACTGGACACAGTACTCCAGGTGGGGTCTCACCAGGGCGGAGTAAAGGGGGATAATCACCTCCCTCAACCTGCTGGCCACACTTCTCCTGATGCAGCCCAGGATGTGTTTGGCTTTCTGGGCTGCAAGTGCACACTGCTGGCTCATGTTGTCATAGCCTCCATAGAATCAAAGAATCAATGGATCCTGGAATCCAAGAATCAAATAATCACAGAATCCAAGAATCACAGAATGCTTTGGGTTGGAAGGGATATTCAAGATCATCTAGTTCCAATCACTTGCTATGGGTAGGGTCATCTCCTAATAGACCAGCTTGCTTAAGTGTCCATCCAACCTGGTTTTCAGCACTTACAGCCTCGGTGCCCGCACAACCTGTTGCAGTCCTTCACCACTCTCATGGGGAAGAATTTCTTTCTCATGTCTCATCTCAGTTGACCTTAGAATCATGAAACATAGAACCATCTGGGTTGGAAGACACGTTGGAGATCACCAAGTCCAGCCACTCACGTAGGAGCTCACAATGCAATCACTGGTGCTAAGCTGCTACCACAAACCACATCCCTCAGGACCTACGTCCATGCATCTTTTAAATACCTCCAGGGACAGTGATTCCACCACCTCCCTGAGTGGCCATTTCCCGTGTCTGATATCCATTTCTGTGAAGAAGTATTTCCTAATATCCAACCTGAACTTCCCCTGGCACAACCTGAGGCAGTTTCCTGTTGTCCTGTCATTTGTTCCATGTGAAGGAAGACCAACCCCCAGTTACTCCAACCTCCTTTGTAGTAGTTGTAGAATGCAACATGGTCTCACTTCAGCCTCCTCTTCTGAACACCAAACATCTCCAGTTTCCTCAACTGTTCCTTTTAACACCTGTGCTCATGGTCCTCCAGGAACTTAGTTGCTCCTGCCTGGTCATGCTCTGGCACCTCAGTGTCCTTCTGCTTGTCACAGTTTGAAGCCATTATCCCTCATCCTGTCATTTGCTACCTTTGTTAAGAGTCCCTCTCCACCACTGCTGGGGTCTCTTTCAAATATTGGAGACATTAAGGGGTAAGTTTGGATGGTGTCTGGGGCACAGTTGAATAGCCACCAGCCACTCAAGTAATTAATAGTAGGCAGTGAGTTGGGAGAGCTAAGAATTGTTTTGGTTGGAAAAGAGCTAAGATAATCATGCCCAAGCACTGAATCAAGACCACCATCACCATTAAACTGTGTGCCAAAGTGTCACGTCCACACATTTCTTGTATGCCTCTTAGGACACTGACTCCACTGCCTTTTTTGGCAGCCTGTTCCAACACCTGATCACTCTTTCAGGAAAGATTTTTTTTTCCCAATACCCAACCTAATCCTTTCCTGGTGCAGTTTTAGGCCACTTCACAGAATCACAAAATGCTAGGGGTTGGAAGGCACCCTGGAGATCATTGAGTCCATTCTCCCCTCCTCTTGTCGTATCAGCTGATACTAGAGAGATGAGACCAACCCCCACTTCACTACAACCTCCTTTCAGGTATGAGTCAGCTGAGTGAGAATAAACCAAAATGATTCATCTCTTGTTCAGGAAGCAGGTAAACATGGCATTTCCCACACAGAAAGGGGGGTCAACCTGTATTTATTTTCCAGTTATGCACCAGTTATATCAATACGTTTTCTGCCAGAGTCAAGTTAGAACATCATCAGAGACTTTCATTAGACATATTCTTACTAATTTCTGCTTGTTATTTGGGCAAATGGAGCCAGCATGGTCTCATCCTTCATTCACTCAGAACTCTCTGAAAATGTCTGCTGTCAGTCTAAGATTTATCTCCATTCACCAGTAAACACGGAACTGTGGTTTTCATTTCACTGCCAAAGAATGAAAAGTGAAATGTTAGATGGATTTTGTGGAGCTCTTCTTGTTTTCGAGTAGCAGCTAATTAATATAATCAAATCACTCAGGATGAGAATGCCAAAGGTAAGAGAGCAGAAAAAAAATGTATCGTAAAAGAATAAAGATGGTAAATCATTATCTAATAAATGACCTAAGGCTTCACTGAGAGCAAGGAAATTATGACTGCTTCTGTTGAGATGAATAACATTAAGATAAAGGCTATCAAAAATTGTTATTTAATTAATCTCTACCCTCATGGAAAGTTTTTTTATACCAAAAAAGAATTCTTTTTTTTTTTTCCTGTGCACTGGGATTTTAGTGCTGTAAATTTTCAGCATGATTCCACCATAAATGCAATAAATTCTTCCAAGAGAAGTTAAATTTCATTATGGTGTTGATACAACAGTTCAGGAAAGGGAAAGAGACCCTTTGTTTAGATCATGATGCCCTAGAAAGACATTCTTTCCAGTGAGGGTGCTGAGACACTGAAGCAGGTTTCCCAGGGAGGTTGTGGAAATCACCTTCCTGAAGGTGTTCAAGGCGAGGTTAGATGTATCCTTGAGCAAACTGGTCTAATGGAAGGTGTCCCTGCCAATGTCACAGGGGTTAGAACTAGATGACCTTCAAGATCCTTTCCAACCCAATCCATGCTATGAATCATAACTTCATGGTATCATATCCTGAAGGGAGACTTCATTACTCTCTACAGCTCCCTGATAGGAGGTTGCAGTGAGGCAGAAGTTGGTCTTTTCTATTTAATATCAGGTGATAGAACAAGGACAAATGGCCTAAAATAATGGCAAGGGAGGTTTAGTTTGGACAGGAAAAAAATCTTCCCTGCAAGAGTGGTTAGGCATAGGAACAGGCTGTCCTGGGAGGTGAGGGAGTCACTGTTCCTGAAGGTGTTCAAGAAACATGTGGACATGGCACTTTGGCATCTGGTTTGGTGGCCATTGTGGTGTTTGGTTGACAGACTCCATAATCTTAGAGGTCTTTGCCAACCAAAAAACATTTCATGGTTCTACAGAATGACTCATGGATGTGTGCTGAGGGGTGTGGTTTAGTGCTAGCAGCTTAGCTGGTGGGACTGTGAGCTCTAGGTGAGCGGACAGACCTGAAGATCTCCAAGGTCTCTCCCAATGCTAACACTTCTATGATTGTATACTCTGTGATCCTAACCTTGCTTGAGATGAAACATGAGGAAGAAATTCTTCCCCATGAGGATGGTGAAGCACTGGAACAGGCTGCCCAAAGAAACTGTGGAGGCTCTGATGCCGTAAGTGTTCAAAGCCAGGTTGGATGGACCCTTGAATAAGCTGGTCCAGTAGGAGGCATATGGCAGGGGGTTGGAACTAAGTGACTTCTAATATTTATTCCAACCCAACCCAATTTATGATTCTATCATATGAATAAACTATTTCAGAGATTAAGCCAGCTAGATAGCTGAAATGTGCAATTACCAGTCCTTCCAAGTACAGCAGTTTTACTCTACATGCAACAAAGTCCTTGTCCCCACACTCAGCACAATTCCATGATTAACCATACTATAAACAGCTGAACTTTTATTACCCTGCTCACAGAACTCTGAGTTAATCTTTGTTGGATCACCTACATGAAATCTATAAATGTTTAACAAATTGCACACAAAGATTATGAAGGTATAACAGAGCCATCAGGTCAATATCTCATCTAATTAAAAGTTAATTTCAAGCTATGCAAGAACTTGCAAACAGCATTAGAAGTTGCCTTCCTTTACAGTGAAGGAAGAGAGGGGAGGGGAAAGGGAAGGAATGGGGAAGGGAGAGGAAGGAAGGAATGGGGAAGAGAGAGAAAGGAAGAGATGGGGAATGAAGGACAGGGAAGGGAAAGAATAGGGAAAGGAGAGGAAGGNTCTACAGAATGACTCATGGATGTGTGCTGAGGGGTGTGGTTTAGTGCTAGCAGCTTAGCTGGTGGGACTGTGAGCTCTAGGTGAGCGGACAGACCTGAAGATCTCCAAGGTCTCTCCCAATGCTAACACTTCTATGATTGTATACTCTGTGATCCTAACCTTGCTTGAGATGAAACATGAGGAAGAAATTCTTCCCCATGAGGATGGTGAAGCACTGGAACAGGCTGCCCAAAGAAACTGTGGAGGCTCTGATGCCGTAAGTGTTCAAAGCCAGGTTGGATGGACCCTTGAATAAGCTGGTCCAGTAGGAGGCATATGGCAGGGGGTTTGGAACTAAGTGACTTCTAATATTTATTCCAACCCAACCCAATTTATGATTCTATCATATGAATAAACTATTTCAGAGATTAAGCCAGCTAGATAGCTGAAATGTGCAATTACCAGTCCTTCCAAGTACAGCAGTTTTACTCTACATGCAACAAAGTCCTTGTCCCCACACTCAGCACAATTCCATGATTAACCATACTATAAACAGCTGAACTTTTATTACCCTGCTCACAGAACTCTGAGTTAATCTTTGTTGGATCACCTACATGAAATCTATAAATGTTTAACAAATTGCACACAAAGATTATGAAGGTATAACAGAGCCATCAGGTCAATATCTCATCTAATTAAAAGTTAATTTCNAATGAAGGGAGAAGAGGAGAAAATAGAGGGAAAAAATCCCAGAGGATAAAATTTTAAAATAGGGAAAAGATTAAAAAAAAAGAAAGAAAGAAAGAAAGAAAGAATTGTAAAAACACTTGCATAACCTTATCTACAAAGTTTCAGATCAAATATTTGCCAGGCAGAGTTTTGCAGATAATTAACAGTCTGTGCTAGAGAAAAGAAAGAAAAAAAAAAAAGAAAAAAAAAAAGAAAAAAAAAAAAAAAGGGGTTTTATGTCTTTCTGTGCTGTATGTAGATGTTGCTTCACACTTCAGAAGTCCTGTTTTTCTCTGGAATCTAATTAATCTTCATAACATTGCTGTGAAGTAAATCATCATTATTATCACCATGCGATAGATAAAGAAAGGGGTGGATAACAGGACAGATGTCACCAGATGGAGGTGATTAAGCCAGCACTGAGGAGATTTGCAGCAAACCAGATCCTAACTCATAGAATAATATAATTGTTTCAGTTGGAAACAACCTCTAAGATCATCGAGTCCAACCACTGACCCAACACCAACATGCCCATTAAATACTTGACTAACTTAGCATCACAGAATCATCTAGGCTGGGAAAAGCCTTTAAGATCATCAACTCTAGTAATTCCCTAACTCTACCATGTCTGGAACTAAGCCAGGTCCCTCAACACAACATCTCTGTCTCTTTGAAACACATCCAGGAATGGAGATTCAACTACTTCCCTGGGAAGTCTGGTTCAGCCTTTGAGAACCCTCAGTCAAGAAGTTTCTTTTCATATCCAACCTAAACTTCCCCTGGGAAAAGTTAAGGCCATTTCCTCTTGTCCTATCACCTGATACTAGAGAGACTGTCCCCAAGGCGAGTCTTGTACTATTGCTTTCCAGGACTACACATGGTCAGGTTTTAGTCTTGGTTGTTGTTAGCCATCAATTCTTTCTCCCTGATAAAGCTAAAAGCAGATTTGGAATTATTTTTCCCTCTCTGATTAGTTCTTAGCTGGTGAAAAAACATTTACCTCAGTAGAAATTATTACTGTCATCTCCATTTCTACACATGAAGGAATGACAGTTAAAGTGGCTGTCATCTCACAATGACGTGGACTGTCTGTTGTTTGTAGATCCAGAGAATGATTTCAGTTGGAAGGACCCTTCAAGATCATCTAGTTCTAACCCTACTACCCCTCACATCCCCCAGCCCTCACTCCCCATCATGGTCCCTTCCACTAGACCAGGCTGCTCAAGGTTCCATCCAAACTAACTTTGAACATTTCCAGGGAGGAGGCATCCACAACCTCTCTGGGCAATCTACCCCTGTGTCTCACCACCCTTGCTGTAGAGAATTTCTTCTAATCTCCAGTCTACATCTCCCCTTCTCAATCTTCAATCCGTTCCCATTGTTCGTGTCTGCCAATTAAGTGCTTGCCTTTCAGAAGAAGAATGATGCTCCTGGTTAAATTGCCATTAAGTACCCTAAAAATAAACACAAGGAGGGTGGCTTCTTTGTTGATGGTGGTATAAGGGTTGGGGTTTTTTTTCAGTGTTGACTTAAATTGTGAGAACCTTCAGCACAAAGGCATTTCAAAAGCTTTTCAAGAAACTGAAGGAGGATAGATCCATCCCTAGCTGAAATATCAAAGCCTGAATGCAATTTATAGATCAAGAAGATCTAAAATTACTGTTTGACAAGAGGCAGTAGAGGTGGCTCAGCATGGAAGCTTTGTTGTTCCACTTTTCCTTCAATGTCCACTACTAACAGCTTTCAGAAAGGGAATATTTGGGTAGATATTCACACATTAGTATGACTCAAAAGGGTGAACCTCGCTTCTATTTCACATTGTTAGAGACACTCAAATATTGATGTGATATTCCCTGCAAAAAGAGAATAAAAGTAGAAGTTGTTGTAGACCTGTTGCTGTATACGAAAGCAGACAAGATATGAATAGCGCCGTAAAGAAATGACAGCATGAATTTGTGCTCAGGTATTCAAGAAGCTGCAGACAAAATGTGTATTCTTGTTGGGATTGCAGGAACAGAGTAAGTGCAGCATGGGGGGAAAAAAAAAAAAAAAAGCCACATCATTTTAATTTGTGAGGTTCTGTACTGGGAAGAAAAGGCAGGGTGTAGGAAAAGGAGCTGCAGGAGCCCATACATCATCAAGCCCAACCCTCAGCCCGCAACTGCCATGTCCGCTAAACCACATCCCAAAGTGCCATGCCCACACATTTCTCGAACACCTCCAGGGATGGTGGCTGCATCACCTCTCTAGCAGCCTGTTCCAGTGCCTGACCACACTTGCAGGAAATAAATTTTTTCTGATATCTAACCTTAACCTCCCCTGGTCCAGTTTGAGGCCATTTCCTCTCTTTCTGTCACCTGATACTCAGGAGAACAGACCAACATCCACCACACTCCGATCTCCTTTCAGGAAGTTGTAGAGAGCACTGATATTCCCCCTCAGCCTCCTGTTCTCTGGACTAAACCCCAATTCCCTCAGCTGCTCCTCAGAAGACCTGTTCTCCAGACCCTTCACCAGCTTTGTTGACCTTCTCTGGACATGATCTGGGACCTCAATGTCCTTGTTGGAATGAGTGGCCTAAAACTGAACTCAGTATTTGAGATGTGATCTCAGATGTGTCCAATATAGAGGGACAGTTGTAGAATCAGTCAGGGTTGGAAGGGACCACAAGGATCATCTAGTTCCAACACCCCTGCCATGGGCAGGGACACCCTACCCTAGATTAGGATGGACAGAGCCTCAGCCAGCCTGGCCTTAAACACCTCCAGGGATGGGACCCCAAGCACCCCCTTGGGCAACCCTTGCCGCAGCCCTCTGATCATTCTCATGGCCCTTCTCTGGACACACTCCAGCATGTCCACATCCCTCTTGTAACAGGGGCTCCAGAACTGGACGCAGTAATCCAGGTGGGGTCTCACCACTTCTCTGGTCCTGCTGACCACATTACTGATGATCCAGACCAGGATGCTGGTGACTGTTTTGGCCATCTGGGCACACACTGGTTTGTGGCCAGCCACTTGTCAATGATAGCTGTGGATACAGACAATCTAACAATAAATAAGTACATAATGATAATTTAAAAAATATATTAAATACAAATTATTTTAAATTACTTAAAAAAAAAAAAAGTTAAAATAAAAATGGGTGAGAGAAGCTCTGAATTCTCTTTGGAATCTTGATGTTGATGTTACTTCAGAAAAGACACTCACCCATTATAGAAGCTCTGACTTATTCTTTGTAGACCACTGAAAAATAAATACCAGCTCCTTTCTCTCCTCAGACACTCATGGTTCCCACTTGAACATTTACCTCTAATCAAAGTTATAGTTCTTCTAAGAAGTAACTCTCCAGCCACTTTTACGTCAGGATAAATTGTCTGCATTGATATACTCAGCATTGCTCCAATGACTAATTGTGAGTATCAAAGGATGCTCAGCTCAGCAGCAGCTTAAAATCCAAGCACTCTTTCTCTCCATCTGATGAGTCCATGCCAAGGGGCAAAGAGTAATCATTGGGAAAAATATTAATCCATAAACCAGTAGACCTAAGCTGCCAAACACCCTTTTTTGTTGCTTTTGACAGACACTTTTGGGGATTTGTAAATTCATAGAATGGTTTGGGTTGGAAGGGACTTTAATTTAGTTTCAACCCCCTGCTGTGGGCAGAGATACCTTCCACAAGACTGGACTGCTCAAGATCTCATACAAGCTGGCTTGAGCATCTTGAGGGAGGGGACATTCATGACCTGCTTGTACAGCCTGTTCCATTGTCTCACTACCCTCACTTTAAAGAATTTCTTTCTAATATCCAGTCTAAATCTCTTCTCTTTCAGATCAAATCACTGACCATCATCCTACAACTGCAAGTCCTTGCCAAAAGCCCCAATATTCCCTAAAGTCTATGATCAAAAAGGATTCACCTTCCTGTTTGCACCTTTACTCACAAAGACCAGTGAAGTAGTGCAGGAGATGCTCCAAACATGGTTTGGAGAGGTTTCTCTGCAGCCCATGGTGAATCATAGAATCAGTCTGGGTTGGAAAGGACCACAAGGATCATCTAGTTCCAACTTCTGTGCCATGGGCAGGGACATCCTGCCCAGGCTGGCCAGAACCTCATCCAGCCTGGCCTTAAACAACTTCAGGGATGTGGCCCCAACCACCCCCTTGGGCAACCCATTCACCACTCTCATGAAGAAGAACTTCCTCTTCACATCCAGTCTGAATCTCCCCACCTCCAGCTTTGCTCCATTCCCCCTAGTCCTGTCACTACCTGATAGCCTAAAAGTCTCTCCACAGCTTTTTTGTAGGCCCCTTTCAGATACTGGAAGACCACAATAAGGTCACCTGGGAGCCTCCTCTTCTACAGACTGAGCAGTCCCAACTCTTTCAGTCTGTCCTCAGAGGTGCTCTAGCCCTCTGATCATACTTGTGGCCCTTCTCTGCACATGCTCCTGTATGTCCACATCCCTCTTGTAATAGGGGCTCCAGCAGTGGATGCAGTACTCCAGGTGGGGTCTCACCAGAGCAGAGTAGAGGGAGAGGATCACCTCCCTCAACCTTCTGGCCACACCTCTCCTGATGAAGCCCTGTATATGGTGGACCATGATGAGGCAGGATGTCCCACTGCAGACTGTGGAGGTCAAGGGTGGAACAGATATCCCCCTACAGCCCGTGGAAGTGAAGGGTGGAGCATATATTCCCCTACAGGCCATGGATGATTCCACAAAAGAGCAGGTGGTTGCACCTGAATGAGGCTTTAATTATGTGGAACGTCTTCACTGAAACAGGTTCCTAACAGGAACTATAACCCCGTGGAGAGAAAAGTCCACATTAAAGCTGTTTGCTCTTGTAGGACTGCTCACCAAGGAAAGGTCTTGGGTTGAGTAGTTCATGAAGAACTGTAGTCCATGTGAATGACTCAAGTCCACACATTCAAAAAAACACAGAATTGCAGAATTGTAGGGGTTAGAAGGGACCTCCAGACATCACCTAGACCAACTCCCTGCCAAAGCAGGATCACATAGGGCAGGCCACACAGGAATGAATCCAGGTGAGTTTTGAACCTCTCCAGAGAAGGAGACTCCACAACCTCTCTGAGCAGCCTGCTCCAGTGCTCCATCACCCTAACTATTAAGAAAGGTCTGATTGTGTTGAGGAGGAACCTCCTGCATTCTAGCCTGTACGTGTTGTTCTTTGTTCTATCCCTGGGCACAGAAAAGAGACATCTTCATCTTGACACCCACTTCTTAGATATTGATGTATGTTGGCAAGCTCCTCCCTCAGCCTTCTCTTGTGAAGGCTAAGCAGCCACAGGTCTCTGTCTTTCTTCATAGGAGAGATGCTCAAGTCCCATGGTCATCTTCACAGTTCCCTGTTGGAAAACTTCATGAAATACTATCTTGTGAGGGAGGAATTCCATGGAACTGAGGAAGAGCATGAGGAATCCTCCTTCTGAAGGAGAAGGAGTAGCAGACATGAAGTGAGACGAACGTACTACAATCCCTATTCCCCTTCTCCCTGTGAGGAAAATCTGGAATGAAGTAGAGAGGAGTGGGGGAAGTTGTTTCAAGATTTGGGTTTATTTCTCATTATCTTACTCTGATTTTATTATTAATAAATTAAATTAAATTCCGAATAGAATAGAATAGAATAGAATAGAATAGAATAGAATAGAATAGAATAGAATAGAATAGAATAGAATAGAATAGAATAGAATAGAATAGAATAGAATAGAATAAGCCAGGTTGGAAGAGACCTCCAAGATCATCCACTCCAACCTATCACCCAGCCCTAGCCAGTGGCACTAAGTGTTCCATCCAGGCTTTTCTTGAACACCTCCAGGGATGGTGACTCCACCACCTCCCTGGGCAGCCCATTCCAATGCCAATCACTCTCTCTGTCAAGAACTTCCTCCTAATATCCAGCCTATACTGCCCCCTGCACAACTTGAGACTGTGCCCCTGTCTGGCTCATGATGGTGACTGCTGAGTCATTTCCCCGCCCTTACCTCCACCCAAGAGCCTTTTGTTATGTTTCCTCTCCCCTGTCCTCCTGAGGAGGGAGAGTGATAGAAGAATTTTGGTAGGATCCTCCTTTCCAGCCAAGGTCACAGTATGTATGACATATGTGTATGTACATACACAGTATGTAAGACAGATTGTCATCTTCTTAACTACATTTGTTTTTGTTGTTGCTCGATAGCTTAAGAGATACTAAATTTATTCTATCTAAGGTTGAAATAGAGACTGACTATGAAAAGTCTGCTGCAAAGTCAAGAGACATTCAAGGTCAAACGTCAGGCCTTGAAGAACCTGGTTTAGTAGAAGGTGTCCCTGCCAATTCCAGAGGGGGTTGAAGCTAGATGATATTCAAGGTTCCTTCCAACACACACCATTCTTTGAATCTATGAATCTGTGATGATATCCTAAAGAACTTGATCTAGACTGAGATGTCCCTGCTCACTGCAGGGGGTTTGGACAAGATGACCTTTTGTGGGAATCCTCTCCTGAGTGTAAATCCTCTTGTGAACGTGATGATTACGTTAAGAACATAAGAAGTGTCTCAACAAAGAATGGTCATGAATGACCTGCCTGATGTGTCAGCTCTGCCCACCAAGATATCACACCTGTAAGCCACACATGCATTGTAATGTGACTAGGTTGTGGGCCACGTGGAGCTATGATGAATGAACCAGCAACAGCATAAAACCCTGAGCTATGACATCTTAGCAGGGGAACACCACCTGAGACATCTCAGGCTGGAGGGTCCCCCCTCCCAACCCCCACCAAAAAAAGACCTTGGGGTAGTAATTATTGGTTGCTCTTTCTCCATTCTCTCTTTCCCTTGTCTTTTTTCTTCTTTCTCTGCTTTGTTTGTAAATATCTCTCTCACTCTCTCCATTTTCTTCCTCTCTTTCCCTTTTCTTTTCCTTCTTTCTCTGTTTTGTTTCTAGGTAATAAGTAGTCTTGGGTTGATATATGACCTCATATGTGTCTTGATTTTACTCATGGCAATGTTCAAAAGAACTGCATCCTGACTTCTGGATTAAGACACCTTTGAGGCTCCCTTCCAACCTAACGCATTTCATGATTCTGTGCTGGGAAATTTGGGAGAAAGTAGAAGGTGATGAAATACATAAAAATCAGAAGAATCTAAGCAGGTGTAAAGAGTGAAACAAGAAGTCACTGATCTAAGGGCTCAGAAATAGTCAGATGGTTGACTCAGATTTTTGTACATCCCTCCTGAAGCACTCTCAAGGGAAAGGGTCTTCAGATGGTTTGTCAAATTCACCTGAAGGGAAGGAGTCTATTGAGGTAGTTCAGAGTGAGCTATCACAGTGACTCTGCAGCTCCAAATAGAGAAGACACAAGCTTTTAGCTGTCTCTGGCATCGAAATACCATGACACGACACTGTCATGTGTCAGTCAGAATCCATTTATCTTTTCACAGTTAGGAGTTGTTGAACTAAGAATAAGATTTTTGGTGTTAACCATTTGTCAAAATGTAAAAAGCTTAAAAAAAAAAAAAAAGAAAGAAAAGGCATTTGAGGTAAGCACATGAAAAAGAGCATAAAATCAGGGAATCATTTTGGTCTGAAGAGTCCTTTAAGATCAAGTCTAATCAGTATCTAACTCTACCAAGGTTGGGGCTAATTTAAGGCCCTTGGCACCATTTCTCCTTGGCTTTTAAAACTCTCCAATGATGAAGATGCAACCACCTTCCTGCACAGCTCATTCCAGTGTTCTACAACCGTTTCAGGCAACAAGCTTCTTCTAATGTCCAAAGTAAACCTCCCTGGGTGCCACTTGAGGCCATTTCCTCTCTTCCAATCACTTGGTACTAAGGATACCAAGCCCCATCTCACCATAACCTCCTTTAAGTTAGTTGTAGAGAGCAATGAGATCTCCCCTCAGCCTCCTCTTCTCCATATTAACAATCCCAAAAGTTTCTTCTGCAATCCAGCCTAGACCTCCCCTGGTGTAACTTGAGGCCTTTTCCTCTTGTTCTCTTATTAGTCACTTGGGAAAAGAGGCCAACACCAGCCTCACTCCAAAGTCCTTTCAAGTAGCTCCATGACAACTCAATGCATCAGAAGATTGACTTAGAATTGTGGTGAACCTTGATGTGAGAAGGGGATGAAATAACCAAAACCACCTGATCATTTGCAATAATTGAAAGAAGATTTTCCAGAAAGAAATTTTCCAGATTGTGAAGTGTGAGCAGCAAGATGAGGGAGGTGATTGTCAGATTGTCATGACCAGCCTGGATGAGGCATTAAGCAACCTCATCTAGCAGGAGTTGTCCTTGCCTGTGACAGAGGGGTTGGAACTAGATATCAAGAAGATCTCCTCCAACCCAAGTTATTCTACAGAATCACAGAATTGCTTTGGTTGGAAAAGACCTCTAAGATCATTGAGTGCATCAAGCACCATGGCCACTAAAACCATATCTCCAGGTGTCATGTCCACGTGCTTCTTGGACACTTCTAAGGGATGGTGACCCCACTACCCTCCTGGGCAGCCTGTTCCAATGCCTGACCACTCTGTCAGGAAAGAAACTTTTCCTAACATCCAACCTAAACGTGCCCCTGGCACAACTTCAGACCATCATAGCACAGCTTCAGATGCAAGTGAAATTAAAGACCATAGAATATTTGGGTTGGAAGGGATATTCAGGACGGCCTAGTTCCAATGCCCCTGCCATTGGCCAATATATCTGGCTTTTGAAATGGAGTTTAAGTAAGCAAACAAAAAAAAAAGAAGTATGAACTGAATTTAAAAATTCTTTATGTCCTTTGAACACTTTAAATCTCATTGTGCAGCTTTTTTTAGAGTATGATGGACAGCTTCAGGAAAAAAGGGAAAGAGTAGTTCCTGATGGTGAGATTTGTGCTTCTCTAGAGGCTTGTTAAGTGGCAGCACACAGTTAAGAGGGAAGAAGGGGAAAAAGTCTATTGCAAAATAATTTTTCAGGTAATAAAAATTTTATAAATCTTCAGAGAAATGTGTGTTGGTGTAATTACAACCCAGGACTGCAATTTCTTGTCCTGTATAAGTGAGAGAATTTGAGAAGGAAATTTCCATATCAGGAGATGAGTTTAGCAACTTAACAGTTCGGTGAGTGCAATAATCTGACTTTAAAATAAATTATTTACATGTTCTTTTTTGCTTTCATAATTTCTATACCTCCTAATTGTATGCAAAAGGTTAGCCTATAAGTACCTTCACTGTTAAATAATTGTCTTGTGTTTATTTACCTGCAATAATTGCTGCTTTTGTCTAGGAGACTATAATAATTGAAAATATAAATGTGTTTAATACACTTTCAAAATATATGTGAACATATTACTCTTTCACAGGGTTTAAATATACATTTTAAAATAATTTCAACAAGTTTTAGCTGATCAGATAATTATTTTCGTTTTCTTTATTCTATTATCTTCTTTTTCTCATTACATTAATTTTTCCATTTTCTGTTTTCCTTTTTTTTGCTATTTTTTCCATTATTTAATCTCTTGCATTTTCTTTTTCCTATTTCTTTTCAATTTTTTCTTTTTCTTTTCTATTTTTCCTTTTTTTTCTTTTATTTTCTTTTTTCTCTTTGCTCTTTTCTATTTTCTTTTTTTTTTGCTTCTATTTTGTTTTCTCTCTATCCTTATTTTTTCATTTAAAAAAATCTTCAGTATTGTTAACCATATCCTTTAGAAGCATGGAATTATTTTGGTTGAAAAAAAAAAATCAAAATCATCAAATCTAACCATTTTCTGACATTTTCCACCACTTTTTTTACCTCAGGGAAGAAACTCCTAGGGACACCAAATTTGTCTTCAGGGGTGATAAATATTTTTTTAAAAAAACCCAGAAAACAAAAAAAGAATTCTAATAAGTAATGAAAACACAAAGCATCTCTTCTGAAAAATACAATCATAGGATGGTTTTGGTTGGAAAAGACCTTAAATATCATCAAGTCCAACCATTATCTAACTGTACCAAGTGTTGTCAAAGACTGGAAAAGGCTACTCAGGGAGGTGGTTGAATCCCCATCACTAGAGGTGTTTCAAAGAGGCAGAGATGTGGTGCTGAGGAACATGGTGTAGCACCAGCCTTGGTAGAGTTAATGAATAGTTGGGCTCAATGATCTTAAAGGTCTTCCCCAACCAAGAAAACTCTGTGATTCTATGATGTAAAATAGGCCTGAAGTACCATCTTCTCAGATGCTCTTGTTAAACTGAATGAGTCTGTGCCCCAAAAAGTCTCACTCAAGCAGGTGCTGGCAGAGCACCAGACATGCAAAGCTTCCTGCCAGCTCAGCTGAAGGATTTAGAAGCCCTGAACATCTGAATTTAGAAGCCCTTGACACCTCTCTCCATGGAGTATCCTAGCTAAATATAGACCTTTCAGATGATGAGGAATCCAGTTTTGTAGCTGATAGTTGGAATTTTCAGATTGCCACAGGAAGGCTTGCTGGAAATAAACCTTAATCTGGGAAATCTGCCTAGACTCTGTCAGAAGATCGGAAAAAAATCAACACCTTCCTACAGAATTTAACAATTCTTATCAAACTGGCTCATTCTTATAGAAAAACAGAGGGGGAAAAATATTCATTTTATGCTCACAACTGTTCAAAATTCAAAGAGAGCTGAAAAATCACTGAATCATCATATCACAGAATCTTTCCTGTTGGAAGGCACCACAGAACCATAGAATTCTTGAGGCTGGAAGAAACTTTTGAGATCATCAAGCCTCATCCCTGGAGACATTCAAAATGAGACTTGATCTGATCCCGGGCAGCCTGATCTAGTTGAAGATGTCCCTGTTCACTGAAATGGGAGTGGGGGGGGGGGATGACACACGACACAAGAAAATCTTTGAGGGTCTCTTCCAACTCAATGCAATCTGCAATTCTGTGATCTTTGGTGGATGTGCATGGATTGTTGCAGGTAATGAGGAAACCAAACACAAAGAATTTCTTTTTGTTCTTCTTGAAAAATTTAATGGTTGAAGTCCTTCTTCATGGTCCTTAGGCTAAAAAGAAAAATCACCTCAGTTTTCTGAGTCCATTAAAGGTTATTTAGGAAAGGTTATTAAAGGAACAGATTGCCCAGGGAGGTTGTGGTTGCTCCCTCCCTGGAGGTGTTCAAGGCCAGGCTGGATGAGGTCTTGAGCGACCTGATCTAGAGGGAGGTGTCCCTGCCTATGGCAGGGGGTTGGAACTGGATGANATTCCATTCTATTCTATTCTATTCTATTCTATTCTATTCTATTCTATTCTATTCTATTCTATTCTATTCTATTCTATTCTATTCTATTCTATTCTCTATTTTTCCTTTTAAACAAGTAAAAAAAATTCTTCAACATAGCTGAAGTGGGCCTACAGGAAAGCTAGAGAGAGGCTTTTGACAAGAGCTTGTAGTGATATGACAAGGGGCAATTGCTTTGAGCTGGAAAAGGGAAGATTTAGAATTGGAGATCAGGAAGAAATTCTTTAGGGTGAGGGTGGTGAGACATAGGAACAAGAGGGGTTTTTGTTTGGGTTTGCTGGTATTTTTAACCAGGAAACTTATTTTTTCCCTTCTCCCAGCACTTTCCAAACCTTCCATTAGCTTTCATTTTCTGTAACACTCTATGCTTTAGGAAACTGTTCTTTGGAGATGTTAAACAGCTTCAGCTCTCAGGGATTTCTGTTAAACACAGAAGATTGTAGATATCTCTCCACTCTGCTCTTCCTGTCATTGTTTTTTAGGAGGGGACAAGTGCTGCTAAGACAGTTAAATTGCTCTTCATATGTAAAAGTTTGATTATAAAAGAAGCACCAAAAGCTTTTAAGGATTTCCAGTGTAGCAGTGAGAATGATGACCGTGGTTTATGGATGTTTATGAGTGCTTTAAGTTTCCAAGTCACATCCTTACTTTTGCATACCAAAAGTTACAAGATTTGAGGTTTCATGCTCCCTTTCTGACATATCTTCATTATGGCAAAACCAGGCAAGCAGCTAAGCCTTGTCAGCGTGACCCAATCAAGTCGCATAGTGACTTCTCTCCAAGATTTAACCTTATAGAAATTAAATGTCTACTCTAAGCTATTTAGATACACTTCCTCTTTGAAGATCTCTTCTGCCTAAGACTTTTCACAAGCTGTTTTTTTTTAAATCCCTGGAGATTCAGAGACCTCCAGGCCAAACAGCAGCTTGTTCTTGCCATGCTCTTTGTATTCTCAGTCTGTCTCTCAGGCAAATGCCTTTTCTTCTTTCTCTGGAGAAAAGGAGGCTGAGGGCAGACCTTCTCACTCTGCAACTCCCTAAAAGGAGGTTAGCTTGAGATTGGGGTTGATCACTTGAGGTGGATCAGGAACTTACACACACACACAATTGAAATTTCCCAGACCAGCTCAGATGACTTGGAAGTAAAATGAAGCCATATTTAGAGCAAAGCTAAATTTACAAGCATATATACACAATATATTTGCAAGTATTTACAACTATATACAAATCAGAAATAATAAAGAGATCCAAACCCCTTCCTGTACAAAGAAGACTGCCCATGAGGGTCTCAAAGCAACCCTCTCTCCCTCAACTTTCCCAGACAGGCAAACAAAAACAACCAGCAAAGCTCAGATTGTTATGTGTTAGTGGAGCGATTAGGGTGAAGAGGAAATGAATAAAAGTGTGTCACAGAACAGTGGGACAAATTGTTTACTTTTTTTGGCTTTTCATCCCTTTCAGCAAACCAGTGAATGATATAGACTTCGTCATTATTTGCTTTTCACAACCAATGAGCCGACAGTGAGCACACATGGCTCAGACAGCCAACTGTGTCATGGGCTTCATTAAGAGAAGCATTGCCAGCAGGGCAAGGGAGGGGATTCTGCCCCTTTACTCTGCTCTCGTCAGACCCCACCTGGAGTACTGTGTGCAGTTCTGGAGCCCCCAGCACAAGAAGGACATGGAACTGTTTGGGCCAGTCCAGAGGAGGGCCACAAAGATGATCAGAGGGCTGGAGCACCTCTGCTATGAGGACAGGCTGAAAGTTGGGGCTTTTCAGCCTGGAGAAGAGAAGGCTTCAAGGAGACTTTATAGTAACCTTCCAGTATCTGAAGGGGGCCTACAGGAAGGCTGAGAATTGACTATTCACAAGGTCTTGTAATGACAGGATGAGGAGGAATGGCAGAGGGGAGATTTAAAGGAGATGTTAGGAGGAAGTTCTTCACAGTGTGGGTGGTGAAACACTGGCACAGGTTGCCCAGGGAGGTTGTGTCAGCTCCCTCCCTGGAGGTGTTCAAGGCTGGGCTGGACGAGGTCTTGAGCATCCTGATCTAGTGAGGGGTGTCCCTGCCTATGGCAGGGGTTTGGAACTGGATGATCTTTGAGGTCTCTTCCAGCCTAAACTATTCTATGATGCTATGATCTCTCATTAAAATATTCCAATTAGCCTAAAAGCAGTACATCACTTATACCTAGTAAAAAGTGATAGGGCAAGTGGAATGGGTAATGGCTTCAAGTTGCACCAGGAGAGATTAGGAGAAATTTTTTGACTGAAAGGGCTCCCAAAGACTGGAACAGGCTGCTCAGGGAGGTGGTTGAACCCCCATCCCTGGAGGTGTTTCAAAGAGGCAGATATGTGGTCCTGAGGATCAGGGTTTAGCACCAGCCTTGGCAGAACTGGAGAATGGTTGGATTGGATGAATTTAAAGGTCTTTTCCAACAAAAATAATTCTATGATTCTATGATTTTATCAGCATATTAACTCTTTAGGGTCCCTTCCATCTGAAAATATTCTATGATTATTTGAATATAATAATCCCTGGAAATTTTTAAGATCAGGCTGGATGGGGCTCTTAGCAACCTGATCTAGAGTGAGGTGTCCCTGCCCATGGCAGGGGTATTGAAGAGAGGTGATCCTTGAGGTCTCTTTTCATCCCTGACAATTCTATGATTCAATAAATATAATTGTCTAAATAGAGCAATATAATTCAAATATTAGTTGTTTAATTAACATTACTTTGATTTTATCTCAGTGTGGTTGGTTGGGAGTTTTGCCTCCACCATGATTCACCAGACTAACTCAGCTGGCTGGAAGTTAAGGAATGAAGCTATATTTTATAGCCTAGCACAAATTTACAAGCATATATACACAATATATAGAGATATTTGCAACAATATACTATGAGAGAGTTGGGGCTTCAGCCTGGAAAAGAGAAGGCTTCAAGGATACTTTATAGCAGCCTTCCAGTATCTGAAAGGGGCCTTCAGCAAGGCTGGGGAGGGACTATTCACAAGGTCTTGTAATGACAGGATGAGGAGTAATGGGTTTAAACTGACAGAGGGGGGATTTAAATGGGATGTTAGGAGGAAGTTCTCTGCAGTGAGGGTGGTGAGACACTGGCACAGGTTGCCCAGGGAGGTTGTGGCTTCTCCCTCCCTGGAGAGTGTTTAAGGCCAGGTTGGATGAGGCCTTGAGTGACCTGTTCTAGTGGGAGGTGTCCCTGCCTATAGCACAGGGGGGTTGGAACTAGATGATCTTTGATGTTCCCTCCAACCTAAACCATTCTATGATTCTATATACAAGTTAAAAGTAATACAGAAATTCAAAACGCCTCCCAAACAGCACAAACCACCCAGGAGGGTTCCAAATTAACCCTCCCTCCTGGTTTTCCCACCCCCTTGTTATTTCAGCAGGCTTACATGCAAGGGTGAGATTGACAGAGAAGGACTTAGGAGAAGAATTATTAGTTCAGGTTACACAGGTTGAGGTGGAAATAGTTAATGAAGCAGCAGCAACCAGAGACACTGACTGACTTTATGTTTCTTGTTTTTATATCTCTCAGCAGAGCTTGCGAGTGATACAGACATCACTGTTATTTTCTTTTCACAGCCAATGATCTAATTACTCTCATTAAAATATTCCAACTAGCCTCAAGCCAGCAAACTTTGTTTCAAGGATAACATTTCTCAATACTTCAGTTTTGCTTAGTAACAGTGGTGCCAATTTTCAAGCCTCTTAAAAAATATATCTTTCTTATACCACTGATGCATTTCCTTCTAGTGTCCTGTGTTTTTAGTGTTCCAGCTATTTTAATGATTTCATGGCCATGATGGGGTTGGGTTGCTGGTTGGATCTGATGATACTAGAAGTCTCTTCCAACTGACACCATTCTATGATTCTATGATTTTGCCCAGCGAGGTGGTGGAGTCGACATCCCTGGAGGTGCTCAAGAAAAGACTGGATGAAGCACTTAGTACCATTAGATAGGGTTGGGTGATAGGTTGGATTGGATGAGCTTGGAGGTCTCTTCCAACCTCCAAATAGCAAAACTGAAAGATTTTCTTCCCATTATTTACAAAACTACATTTAAATCCAGCTTCTTCAAGAGGAGGCTGTGAAACATGATGTCAAATTCTCTCTAAGGTCCAGGTAGATGTATTCACAGCCACTCCATCACCCACTAAAGGAGGTCACCTTGTCCTAAAAGGAGATTAAGCTAGTCAAGAAAGACCTGCCCTTCATGAACCCATACCGTCTGGGTGACAATGCTGTTTGAAGGGTCTGGAGAAAATGGCTCATGAGGAGCAGCTAAGGGAGGGATCTGAGGGGACATGACAGAACTGAGTTTATTTGGTCGGGAGGAGAGGGGGCTGAGGGGAGACCTCATTGCTCTGTACAGCACCCTGAAAGGAGGTTGCAGTGAAGTGGGATTTGGGTTCATCTCCCTAGTATCAGGCGACAGAAGAAGAACAAATGGTCTGAAACTGTGCCAGGGGAGGTTTAAGTTGGGTACTAGTGGTCAGACATTGGAAATTATGAAGTCACCATCCCCGAAGGTACTCAAGAAATGTGTGGATGTGACACTCTGGAATATGGTGAAGTTGACACCCCAGAAGGGAGTGCTACCCTTGAGGAAGATCTTGATTGGTCAAGTGGGCAAGAAGGAACTGTATGAAGTTTAATGAGGTCTTACACCTGGGAACACATAACCCAGGAATGCAGCTCAGACTGAGAACCATCTGGCTTAAGACCGGCACTTAAGATCAGCACTGTGGAGAGGCACCTGGAGGTCTTGGTGGACAAAAGGCTCAACAGGAGTGAACAGTGTGGTGCAGCGGCAAAGAAAGCCAGCGGGATGCTGAGTTGCATTGAGGGTATCACAAGGAGGGATAAAGATGTAATTCTCCCACTGCATTCAGCACTGGTCAGGCTGCTCCTTGAGTACTGTGTACAGTTTTGGTCCCTGCTATACAAGAAGGACGCAGACAGGGTCCAGAGAAGAGCTACAACAGTGAACAGAGGACTGGAAAACTTGTTGCATGAAGCAAGGCTGAGACAACTGGGTTTGTTCAGCTTTGAGAAGAGAAGGCTTAGGGGAGACCTTAAACTATGTACAAGTACATAAAGGGCCTGATCTATACATTCATGATGGAGACCCTCTTTCCACAAAGAGTCACATGGTAAAAACAAGGGATAATGGGGACAGGTTGCTACTGGGGACATTTGGACTGGATGCCAGAATATTTTTTTCACCATTCAAATTATTTCACATTGGAATACATTCACAAGAGAGTTGGGGGATTCCCCTATGTTGGACAATTTCAAGGCCCACATTGACAGAGTGGTGAACCATCCCACTTAAAATACATTCTTACCTTGAAAGTTAGACTTGGTGATCCCTGAGGTCCCTTTTAACCTAGTGTTCTGTGAATCTATTCATCTATTCTGTGAATTTGTGTATCTATGGTTTAATGGCCATGTTGGTATTAGGTTAATGGTTGACTCGATGATCTTAGAGAGCTTTTCCAACTGAAACAATTCTATGATCGCCTTGATGGCCTGCATGTGCTGCATAATTAACAAACACATTCCTCCCTATTTTCATATTATCTATATCAAGCTCATCAAAGGCTTCTCAGGGAGGTGGTGTAGTTGAGGATGCCCCTGCTGACCGCAGTGGGGGCCTGGACAAGATGACCTTTGGAGCTCTCTTCCAACCCAGACCATTCTATGATTCTGTGATTCTATGGTAGACAGTAGCTGAACATGAGCCAGCAGTGTGCCCAGGTGGCCAGGAGACCCAACAGCATCTTGGCCTGTATCAGGAATAGTGTGGCCAGCAGGACAAGGGATGTTATCCTTCCCCTGTACTTGGCATTGGTCAGGCCACATCTTGAGTACTGTGTCCATTTCTGAGCTACTCAATTCAAGAGAGATGTTGAGGTACTGGAACGTGTCCAGAGAAGTGCAACAAAGCTGGTGAGGGGCCTGGAGCACAGCCCTATGAGGAGAGGCTGAGGGAGCTGGGATTGTCTAGCCTGGAGAGGAGGAGGCTCAGGGGGATCTCATTGCTGTCTACAACTACCTAAAGGGAGGTAGTAGCCAGGTTGGTCTCTTCTCCCAGGCAACCAGCAACCGAACAAGGGGACACAGTCTCAAGTTGTGTCGGGGGAGGTATAGGCTGGATATTAAGAGGAAGTTTTTGACAGAGAGAGTGATTGGCATTGGACTAGACTGCCCAGGGAGATGGTGGAGTCCCCATCCCTGGAGGTGTTCAAGAAAAGACTGGATGGGGAACTTATTGCCATTGGCTAGGGCTAGGTGATAGGTTGGACTGGATGATCTTGGAGGTCTCTTCCAACCTGTTCTGTTCTGTTCTGTTCTGTTCTGTTCTGTTCTATTCTATTCTATTCTATTCTATTCTATTCTATTCTATTCTATGATTCTATGAATAGGCTCCTGCAATAGCCTACTGGGCTAGACTGTTCAGGGAAGTGGTTGAATCCCTATCCCTGGAGGTGTTTAGAAGACACAGAGGTGTGGTGCTGAGGGACATGGTTTAACAGCAGCCTTGGTAGTTAGAGAAATCGATCTTAAAGGGTTTCTCCTACCAAAACCATTCCATGATCCTATGTTGAGGGGGAAAATAGCACCAGATGAAGAACAAAATAGTTTAGGCTTTCCTCTATGTTCATAAAACGGGAAAAAAATCAGATATTGGAGAAATCTGAGTAAAAAATGATGACAGAATATTTAGGGAACATTCTATGGCTGGTTACACGTTCTTAAGGCCTCATCATCTAGAATATTGTAGATGAGACAAACCAATAGGTCAAAGTGAGGTGAAGGACAGGGTGTTTAGAGAATTTTTATCCAGCAATCAGAGTCACCAAGATACTTTTTTCTTGTCATTGTCAGCTTGGATTTCGTTCATACTTTTTTTTTTTTTTTTAAATATATTTTGTCTTCGCTTTCTTAAATATTGAATTTCACAGCAACTTTACAACTTCCTAAAACTGGGTGGGTGAAGAAACTCTAGAAAACATGCAGCTCAGTGAAGAAAGAGTTATGAAGTTCTCTTTATATGTGTTTAAATTACCTGGTCACAAGGTACTTATAGTTCAGGAAGGGCAGTTAAAGTAGATGCCTGAAGCAAGCTAAGTTCAGGTAAAGTTTCTGAAGCAGAATTTTTATATTCCTGCTTAATTCTGGCAGATAGAAGTGTAAAATAGGCTTCAACCTGGGTAATTAATCCTGTATAAATAATCAGCTCTAAGGACTTCTTTTTTTTTTTTTTCTTTTTTTCCCTTGAAATAGTCCTGCACAAATTAAAATTGCTTCTCTCCCACCATCTCCATTTAAGGAGAAATATAAGGTAAAAAATTCTTAGTGAGCCCTTAGGGTTCAATTCACCTGAGAAGTAGCTGTGACCTTCTGCACTGAGGAAGGCTGGAATAAAGCAGCAGGTGGTGTCTCCATGGCAGTTTGACCTCTTCAGCTGCAAGGTTACTTGGCATGCAAAGTACACTGCAGGTTTGCCAAGGCAGGGCAAGGTGCTCCTGGGAAGAGGAAAGGGGAAACAGTGCTGTCTGGTAGGAAAGAGCAAATCCAGAGGTGCCACAGATGCTGCTGAATGAAACTCCATTAAATTATTTAATGGAGTAAATGAGACCTCGAGCATCTTCTTTATCCACAACACATGTATTGCCCTAGTTTTAAAAAGTGATATGTAGATGTATAAATATCAACGTGTGGATGGCTAACAGTAAACCAGACAAAGAATGGGGATGTAACACCACCTACAGCTATAGAATCACCTAAAGCTATAGAATCCTAGAATCCTAGAGTCATTATGGTTGGAAAAGACCTTTAGGATTTATCAAGCCCTTTTCTTTCTCTAAGTCTGCCAAGGCTGGTGCTAAACTGTGTCCCTCAGCATCACATCTCTGCCTCTTTGAAACACCTTCAGGGATGGGGATCCAAACACCAAACTGGGCATCCTGTTCCAGTTTTTGAGAACATTTTCTGTCAAGAAGTTGCTTCCAAGATCTAATCCAAACCTCCCCTGGTGCAACTGGAGCCCATTTCCTCTGGTCTTATCCCCTGATACTAGGAAAAAGAGACCAACCCCCTTAAGCTCCAATATGCTTTCAGGGATTTATAGAGAGCAACAAGGTTGGTCTCCACTCAGCCTCCTCTTCTCCAGAGTACCTCACAAATCACAAAATATTAAAGGTGGGAAGTGACCTCCAGAGATCATTGGCTCCAACCCCCCTGCCAAAACAGGATCACCTAGAGTAGCCCACACAGGTATGTATCCAGGCAGGTTTTGAAAGTCTCCAGAGAAGGAGACTCCACAACCTCTCTGAGAAGCTTGCTCCAGTGCTCCATCACCCTCACTGTAAAGAAGTTTCTCCTCATGTTGAGGTAAAACCTTCTATGTTCAGATTGTAACTGTTGCTCCTTGTCTTATTGCTGCAGATGACCGAAAAGAGATTGGTCCAAGCCTCTTGACACCTACCTCTCAGATATTTATACACATTGATGAGGTCTCCTCTCAGTCTTCTTCTGCAGGCAATCTAAGACAAGACAGACTCAGCTAACATGCCACAGACAGAAATCTCTATAAAATAGTTGTGTGCTATTCAGTAATTTAGTCACTTCCACTATTTACTAATTTAGTAACTTCTAGCCAAATAAAGAAGGGCACAGGAGAGATTAAAGTTGTCTATCCTAAAGCACGATGCTTTGCATTTATGATAGCTGAATTGTTACCTCTGATCACTAAAAGATACCTAACCCCTGTTGCCTCAGCTGCTTCTCACCAGACCTGTTCCCTATACCCCTTACCAGCTTTACTGCCCTTCTCTGGACTCACTCCAGAACCTCAATGTCCTTGGAATCATAGAATCATAGAATGGTTTAGGTTGGAAGAGATCTCAAAGATCCTTCTTGGAGTGAGGGTCCTAAAACTGAACCCAGATCTCATGGAGTGGCCTCAGCTGCGCTGAGTGACAGTAACTGCTCTGGTCCTGCTGGCCACACTATTGCTGATCCAGACCAGCATGCTGGTGGCTGTTTTGGCCATCTGAGCACACACTGGCTCATGTTCAGCTATTTGTCGACCACTCCCCTCAAGGTCCCTTGCTGCTGGGCAGTCTCCAGCCACTCTGCCCCAAGCCTGGAGTGTTCATGGGGTTGTTGTGACCCAAGAGAGGGTTCCTGCCTTGGCAGGAGAGTTGGGCTCAGTGATCTCGAGCCCATACCATCCTGTGATTCCAAAATTGTGAAGGAGAAATGCGCAGTACAGCCGTGCCTGATAAAATTCCTAATAAGTTCCCCCTTCATAAAAAGAAAAGATTTCTTATGAGTTAATTGACTTTGTCATCTTCTTTAAGTTTCTCTAGAGGCTGATTTTTAAACCTTGGAAGTTTTGCCCGCAGGCTGCTGCAGAGGTGGCTGCTCTTTGTCCATAACACACCACAGAAAAATACCTATTCGGAGGGAAATTTATCATGCAGCTTTTTAATTTTTTTTTGCTGAGGTGAATATTGAGAAACATCATATCTATAACAGCACAAAGTGGGAATATTTCTCTGCCAGAAAGATTTTGGATATAGGAAATTAATTTTATTAACCTTGAAGAAATCTATTTCCAAGTCTGTTATTAGCTTCACCAGCCTTAGATTCATGGAATTATGGAATGGTTTGGACTGGAAGGGAACTTCCAACCTCCTGCCTTGGGCAGAAACACCTTCCAGTGTGTCTCTGATTTTGCCTCATCGAACGTGGCCTTGAACACCAGGGAGGGGGCATCCACAATCTGTTCCTGTGTCTCACCACCTTCACTGTAAATAATTTCTTTTTAATGTCCAAATCTAATTCTCTTTTCCATCTCAAAGCCACTGCTCCTCTTTCTATAACCACAGCTTTCTCCTAGGCCCCTTCATGTACTAGAAGGCCTCTAGAATGTCTTCCTGGAGCCTTCTCTTCTCCAGGCTGAACAGCCCCAGCTCTTGCAACCTGTTCCCGCTGGGGAAGTGCTCCAGCCCTCTACTCATCTTTATGGCACTCCTCTGCACCCTCTCCAACAGTTCTGTGTCCTTCTTTTGTTGGGGCCCGCCAAGACAGAGACATCATTGCTTCTGGTGAAGTCTCAACAGAGTGGAGCAGACAGACAGAATCACCTTCTTCATACTGCTAGTCACACTTCCTTTGATGCAGCCCAGGATGAGGTAGATCTTCATTACAATTTTAATGGCCAGTCATTGCAATTTTCAGTGCTATGAAGAACCTTTTCAGTTGGGAGTTTGAAGGATTTTGCAGGCTTGAGGAAAAGATGTCTCCTTCTCACCCACCAACTATCACTTAGCCTTGTTAGACTACATACAATTGGACTTCAGCATATTGGTGCAGCCCTTCCACTGGAAGATGAGGAGGTGGAGCTCAAGTCACACCATACGAAAGTTTAAGAAGATAGAACGACTGCCTCTGGGTTTGCACCTCTGTGCAGTCAGAAGATTCTCTTAGATAAAACCTTTCCACGTAGCATTGTGCACAGAGGTGTTGAGGAATCACGGAATCACAGAACCTTAGAGGTTGGAAGGGACCTTCAGAGATCATCAAGTCCAATTTCCTGCCAAAGCAGGGCAGGTTGGATGAGACTTTGAGTAACCTAGTCTAGTGAAAGCTGTCCCTGTCCATGGCAGGATGATTGGAACTAGATGATCTTGAAAGTTCACAGAATCACAGAACTTTAGAGGTTGTAAGGGACCTTCAGAGATCATTGAGTCCAATCGCACAACCGCCCCACACCCCACCCCCCCACCAAAGCAGGATCCCCTAGGGCAGTCTGCACAGGAATGCATCCAGGTGGGTTTTGAAAGTCTTCAGAGGAGACTTCACAACCTCTCTGGGCAGCCTGTTCCAGAGCTCTGTCACTCTCACTGTAAAGAAGTTTCTCCTCATGTTGAGGTGAAGCCTTCTATGTTCCAGTTTGTACCTGATGCTCCTTGTCTTATTGCTGTTGACCAGAGAAAAGAAATTGGCCTCATCCACTTGACACCCACCTCTGAGATATTTGTACATGCCAATGAGATCTCCTCTCAGTATTCTCTTCTCCAGACTACACAGCCCCAGGGCTCTCAGTCTCTCTTTGTAGGGGAGGTGCTCAAGTCACCCTTGAAGATATCTCTCTTTTAACCAACAGCAGACCACCTCTTTTCCAGTGTTCTAGATAAGCTCCTAAGTAGTGCCTGTGACATGTCATAAACATTTTATCTTCCATTTTGCATTCTGCTGCAAAGCCTTCGCGTTGTCATCTTGCATATTTCCTTTCCAAAAGTGATGGATTACTCCAGAGGAAAATGTCTGTGGTATTCCACTCCCCCTCTCAGTCAATGTTTTCCTCAATACTGAGAAGTAAATTAAAATAAAATGTTTAAATCTACTTCTTATGATAAAGAAGGACCAAATCTCACTCTAATAAATGTGAAATACAACTTGTCATGTTCTTTTCACTTTGCAGAAATGCTACCACAAGGCTCAGCCAGTTAAGCCTAATATGTTGACATTTATTTTTTTGCTGCAATAAATGTTAGGATTATACTTTTGCATTAAATTCTGGCATTTTTTAAAGATCACGATGACAAGTAATTTATTCTTCAAATCACTCTGGTTTGTTTTTACTTTTTTTTGAATATGGATTTGGCCACGTGTCTCCGAGGCACAGTACAAAGCATATTTCAAATGTTTTGCAACCTATTAGTTTGATTTAAATCCACATTTCCCCCCCACCCCCCACCTTTTTTTTAAATTTTCTTTTTCTTCCTTCCAGGATTTATGCAAGTCTTTCTTGATGTTATTTTCACTGAATTGTGGCCCAGGAATAATCACAGGGAATCCAATTTCACACAGTCTCTGTGGCCTGTGAGGTCTGTCACTGTAAAGCTCTAAAGCGTCTAAATGTTTTCCTCAATGAGAGTGATTCTTCAGATGTATTCATGCTACAGTTCTGTCTTGGCTTACTTTCTTATTTATCCCTTCCTCCTGGGAGTGATGAGATCGAAAGCAGTCCTGTAGAAAAGAACTTGGGCATCTGGAGAAGAGAAGGCTTTGAGTACACCTTATGGTAGCCTTTCAGTTTCTGAAGGGGGCCTACAGGAGGGCTAGGGAGGAACTATTCACAAGGTCTTGTTCTGACAGGACGAGGGGTAATAGGTTTAAACTGGCAGAGGGGAGATTTAAACAGGATGTTAGGAGGAACTTCTTTACAGTGAGAGTGGTGAGACACTGGCACAGCTTGCCCAGGGAGGTTGTGGCTGCTCCCTCCCTGGAGGTGTTCAAGGCCAGGTTGGATGAGGTCTTGGGCAACCTGTTCTAGTGGGAGATGTCCCTGCCTATAGCACAAGGGGGTTGGAATTGGATGACCTTTGAAGTCCCTTCAAACATAAACCATTCTATGATTCTATGCTGGTGGATGAGAAGCTGGACATGAGGCAGCAACGGGCACGTGCCCAAAGGGCTGAAGCAAAAGAAGTGTGGCCAGCAGATGGAGAGAGGTGATTTTGCCACTGTCCTCTGCTCTGTTCCAGAATTCAACTGGAGTAATGTGTCCAGCTCTGGAGCCCTCAACACAAGAAGGACATGGACCTGCTGGAGTCGGTTCAGAGAAGGACCACAAAGATGATGAGAAGGCTGGAACATCTCTCTTACAAAGACATGGTGAGAGAATTAGAGCTGTTCAGCCTGGAGAAGGCTCCATGAAGAATTTCTGGCTGCATCTCAGTATGGGAGACCTACAGGAAGGCTGGGAAGGGACTGTTTGAAAGGGCTTGTAATGATAGGACAAGGGATAATAGTTTGAAACTGGAGGAGGGTAGAATTAGTACGGACATTAAGAGGAAACTCTTCACAATGAGAGTGGTGAAATACTGAAACAGGTTGCCCTTTGATATGTTTGAAACTTCATCCCTGGAGATATTCGTGGTCCAACTTGATGGGGCTCTAGTTGGAGATGTCCCTGCTGATTGCAGGGGGGTTGGACAAGATGACCTTTAATGGTTCCTTCCAACACAATGCATTCTGTGATTCTCTGTGATTTGGTTGTGTGCGGCAAAGAGGTAGGAATCCACATAGTGGCTGGACCCTGACTGGATGCTAAATGCATGCCAAAGCTGCTTTGTCACTCCTCCTCTTCCTCATCTGGACAGAGGATAGAAAATATGACAAAAGGCTCATGGATCAAAACAAGAAAAGGAATTCCTGTAATTCTTACCATGGGTAAAACAGACTTGGGGAAATTAATTTAATTTCTTCCCAATGAAATTAGAATAAAATAATGAGAAACAAATCCCAAACCTTAAAAAAGCTTCCCCCAACACCTGCCTTCTTTCTGGTGATTTTCTCTCCTTTATCCCCTCCAACAGCACAGGCAGATGGAATATTGGGGTTGTGGTCAGGTCATCTGCCACTCCTTCCTCCTCCAGGGGAGGACTCCTCACACTCTTCCTCTGCTCAACCATGGCAACCCAACCATGGGAAACACTCCTCTGTGAAGATCTCCAATGTTATTAGAGGTCTTTTTCAACTAAAACAATATTATGAACCTGCTTACTGAAACTCCTCAGTGTTTTCTACCTGGCAGTGATAGACTTTTGATTTTAAGCCAAAAAACTACACAAAGACTAGAGTATGTGATCTGGCCCTAAACTGTAACTTAACTGAAGAATATAAAAAAACCAGTTGTCAGAATACTGTAGAGTATTTATATGTGGCCTCATTAGTGTCTAGTCCAGTGGGACATTCCTGCCTTGACCCTGCTGGCCACGTAACTCCTGATCCAGGCCAGTTTGCTGTTGGTCTTCTTGAGCACCTAGGTATCACGAAGGAGCATGGAATCAATACTGCTGAATCAATGTGATTGAAGTATTGTTCAACTTTATTAGGCACAAAGTGATGCTTTTATAATGTTTAGCTTATCAGCTAAGACAACATGCCTAAACCTGACTGGCAATATAAGTTCTGCAGGACGCTGTCCATCCTAACCAGAAGCATACTAATTGGTTGGTGTAATTAAGCACAATCCTATTCATTAATATTCATGACAACCTGTTATTCCTTATCTCTTATCTCCTGTGGGAGGCAGCTACTATGTTATTGGAAACCAGAGGCCTGTGCCAGGCTGCCTTCCTCAACCCATGAGCCAAGGTCAGACTGGCTTCTATCTCACACCCACACCCGGGCACACATTGTTCATGTCACAGGATCACAGGATGTTAGGGGTTGGAAGGCACCCAAGGAGGGCATCAAGCCCAACCCCCCTGCCAGAGCAGGACCATACAATCTAGCATAGATCACAGAGGAACACATCCAGACAGGCCTTGAAAGTCTCCAGAGAAGGAGAGTCCACAACCTCTCTGGGAAAACTGTTCCAGTGTTCTGTAACCCTTAGAGTAACCCCTTGTGTTGAGGTGGAACCTCCTGTGCTACAACTTACACTCATTGCTGCTTGTCCTATCACAGGGAGCAAGTGAGCATGCTGCCCAGAGAGGTAGTGGAATCTTCAACTCTGGAGGCATTCCAGTCCCACTTGTACATATTAATGTATGATCTTCTCAAGGTGGCCCTGCCTTGTCAGGGGTAGAAGTATTCCTAAACCTAAAATGTTCTGTGACAATAAAAATAACTTTAATCACATGCACAGAGGATGCTGCAATGGAAATTCTAAGTTATTATTAGTTGAAATCAAACTCCTAGTTCCCGTGGACTCTGAGTTCCATGCAACTTTTATGTGCATGATCCATGAGGATATTTGTGGTTTTGAAACTGTTAAGAACTTGAAAACGTTCAAAACAGAACTTCTCACGTATCCCAAACTACACATACTTCTGGTTATATCCTTTTGTAGCTTACCCAGAAAATTCTCCTTTATTTTCCTCTCAAATAATAATAAAAAAAAATCCCATTGTATTTTATCTGCTCATGAAACATTCACTAAAGCAAATAGGATGCTGAGGTAGTTCTGTTGTATTTTATGTGTTCTCTGCTTTGTAAAGAAGCTTTTCTTATTGCGATTTATCTTTCATTGCCCTCTACTGTTTGATAAAGTCCTTTCTCTTCTATTTTTTTTTTTTTTTTAAGATTCAACATCTCAGTCTACTTTATTAGTGAAATAAGACTTTGACTTGTAATCATCTTTCCTTGCTATGGTCTCAGATTCACTATCTTGGGATTTTTTACTTGAAAAAAGGAAGTGTTCAAGTAATGGAGTCGCAGAATCACAAACTGACAGTTTGGAAGGAAAGACATCCAGAGGGGCCTGGATAGTTGGGATGAGGAGAATTTCAGGAGATTCAAAAAGGTAAAGCCCAAGGTCCCACACCTAGGTCTGGGCAATTCTCAATATCAGTCTGGTGTTGGGAATGATGAGACAGAGACCAGTCCTGCAGGAAAGGACTTGGGAGTGCTGGTGGATGAGAAGCTTGCCACAAGCCAGCTATGGGTGCTTGCATCAAAAGAAGTGCAGCCAGCAGATGGAAAGAGGTGATTCTGCCTCTCTGCTCTAGTGAGACCTTGTCTGGAGTAATGTGTCCAGCACTAGGACCCTCAATGTAAGAAGGACATGGACCTGCTAGAGTGAGTCCAGAGGAGAACCACAAAGATGATGAGAAGGCTGGAGCATCTCTCTCACAAAGACACCGTGAGAGAATTAGAGCTTTTCAGCCTGGAGAAGATTCCAGGAAGAACTTCTGTCTGCATTTCTGTATGGGAGACCTACAGGAAGGCTGGGAAGGGACTGTTTGGAAGGGCTTGTAGTGATAGGACAAGGGATAATGGTTTGAAACTGGAGGAGGGTAGAATTAGTATGGACATCAGGAGGAAGCTCTTCACAATGAGGGTGGTGAAATACTGGAACAGGTTGACCTTTGATATGCTTGAAACTTAATCCCTGGAGACATTCATGAGGCATTTACCTGATTGAGTGGGTCGAGAGGAGAAACACAAAGAGGATGAGAAGGCTGGGGCGTCTGCACTATGAAGACAGGCAGAGAGAGTTGATTTTGTTAATCCTGGAGAACAAAAGGCTCCAGGGAGATCACAGAACTTCGCTTCAATATCTGAAGGGGGCTTATGGGAAGGCTGGGGTACGGCAAGGGGTAATGGTTTAAAACTGAAGCAGGGTAGATTTAGGGTGGGCATTAGGAAGAAGTTCTTCACAATGAAGATGGTGAAATACTGGTACAGATTGCTCAGAGATGTGGTTGAGATGCCATCCCTGGAGACATTCATGATCAATTGATGTGCTTGTGGGCAGCCTACTGTAGTTGGAGGAGTCCCTGCTGACTGCAGGGGGTTAGACAAGATGACCTCTGTGCAGCCTGTTAATCTGTGACCTAAAGGATCATCTGGTCCAACCTTTTAAGTGGTAGTGCAGCTGAAATGATCTGGCCCAGTACCCTGTAAGGCTAAGTCTTCAACCTGTCCAGCGTAAGAGAATCCACTACTTGCCTTGGGAGATGGTGAAATTAGAATAACATGGCAATGCTGGAAAATAAACAAATGCTCTCAAGTGCCATTTTCTGCTGGCAAACAACACCAAGAAGATGAAATATCAATTTCCTATGGATATCCATTTCCTACGGAATATCTGTGGATCTGTGGTTTTTTGAGGTGGTGAGGAGCAGCTGAGGTATCTGGAATTGTTTATTCTGGAGAAGAGAAAACTGAAGGGAGATCTCATTGCTCTCTACAACTCCCTGAAAGGAGTCTGGAGCAAGGTGGGTCTTGGTCTCTTCTCCCTAGTGTCAGACGATAGAAAGAAAGGAAATGACCTCAAGTTGCACCAGGGGAAGTTTAGCTTGGATATTAGGAAAAATTTCTTTCCAGCAAGAGTGTTCAGTCGTTGGATCAGGCTTCCCTGGGAGGTGGTGGAGTCCACATTCCTGGAGGTGTTCAAGAAATATGTGGGCATGGCACTTTGTAGCATGGTTTAGTGGGCATGGTGGTGCTGGCTTGATGATTTTACTTGATGGTCTTAGCCTTTTCCAGACCAAACAATTCTATATGATTCTGTATCAGTTTTCTTCAGATGGTTCCATGGTGGCTTTCCGTGTGACAACTGAGAAGGGGAAAAAGATGACCTGTTTTACTAAGAAACTGTGGAACTTCCACTTCTTCAGGAATTTGTTGTTGTTGAATCACTCTGAAATCCACAACCAAGCAAGTGCTCTAGAAATGTCAAGTGGTATTTTTATTTTCATATGGAAATGCTGAGACTAATTAACAATACTTAAACCACTTAATCTAAATGTCTGTTGTGGTTAAAGAAAACTAAACGTGTCAACTGTCTTTAAAACTGTGTCCTCGGATATACTGACCCAGCAGTGACCTACTGGGAAACATTTAAACTGCTAATTCCGGTTAATTAAAAAAAAATTAAAAATAAAAAAGGAAAAGGAAAAGGGAAGATATGAAAGCATCTGACTCTTTAATGTTAGGTAAGAAAGCAGAGAAGCATGACAATTAATTCATGGCTTAAATACACTCTGTACTTTCCTACCGAGAATTAGAGAATTGTTCGGGTTGGAAAAAAAACCTCTGAGATCATCAAGTTCAGTTATTAAACCCTGTCCCCACATGTCATGCCCACCTGTTTCTGAATGCCTCCAGAAATGGTGACTCCACTACCCTCCTGGGCAGCCTGTTCTAAAGGAGCAAAGAATTTTTTCCCTCGTTTCTAACCTAAATATCCCCTGGTACAATTTCAGGCCATTTCCTCCTGTTCTATCATTTGTTATTCCCACCACTGCACCCCACTGTGTCCCACCACCAACTCCTTTCACAGGGAGTTGTAGAGAACAACAGAGATCTTCACTTAGCCTCCTCCAGACTAAACAACCCCAGTTCTCTCAGCTGCTCCTCACCAGTCTTGTTCTCCAGATCCTTCACCAGCTTTGTTACCCTTTTCTAGACACACTCCACCTCAATGTCCTTCCTGCAGTGAGGGTCCAAAACTGAACCAGGTGCTCAAGGTGTGGCACAATCACTTCCATGGTTCTGCTGACCACACTATTGCTGATCCAGGCCAGGATGCCAGTGGCTTTCTTGTCCACCTGGGTGCACACAGGCTTCATCTTCAGCTGTCTGTTGACCTACAGGCCCAGTTCTTTCTCTGCTGGGCAGTTTTCAGCCACTGAGTCCCAAACCTGGAACATTCACTGGGTTGTTGAGACCCAAGTGCAGTCCCCAGAACTTGGCCTTGTTGAATTTCATACTTTGGCCTCAGCCCACCAGTCTCAGAATGTTTTGGGTTGGAAGTGGCCTTAAAGATCACAAAATTCCAACTGTTCTGTTATGGGTAGGGACACCTCCTACTAGACCAGCTTTCTCAAGTCTTCATCCAGCCTGCTTTTAAACAGTTCCAGGGATGAGCTGTCCACAACTCCCCTGATCAACCCATTCAGTGACTCACCACCCTCACTGGAAAGAATTTCTTTTTTATGTCCAGTCTAAATCTCCTCTTTTCCAGCTATTGTCCATTGTCCTCTCACTGCAAGGCCTTTGTAACAAGTCCTTCTGCAGCTCTCCCATAGCTTCCTTAGTAACACCTCCTTATCAAAGGTTCAGTGTTCTCACTTTATAGCTCTGCATAGGAAGTTTCTACCCTGATTTTCCTATCCCATGAGTACTTCTTTCTTACTTCAATTGAATTGAGGGATTTGCATATTGTTAATTTGCTCCTTGACTTTAATTTCTTTTTTCTTTTAAGCTTCTTGATTCTCCCTGAACAATACTTCTCAAAGTAAAGAATGGCAAGAGTACAAATTGGCAGAGGGCCGTGAATTTCCTTCCAAAAACAAAGGGAGACTTTGCAAGAGGAGAACATAATCGAGTATCACCCTCAGGCACCACGACCAGGACTTCATTTCTAGTTTTAGGAATAAATTCACTCTTTAATTAGCAGCTTGGAGTGTGAGAAGGAAATTACATGATGGGTAACATATGATAGAAATGAAGAATGAATTATTATTTTTTCTTTTCTGGAACAATACTGCTGATAGATGAAAATGTGGTACCAGGAGCTGCTGCCTACCCTGGATGCTGCAGCTGCAGGCTGATTAAAACACAGCAGGAAGAGCTCCAACAAACAAATACCACCTGCTGTAAGAACAGGTGTTTGTGTCCTCACTTAGGAACCAAAGGAAACAGAAGATGCCAAGGGGCTGGAGTAGATCGGTATTTGGAGTGACATAATTTGTTGCTGCTTGTCCTTCAACTTAAAATGCACATTATCCTGCTTGCAAGACTCCTTGATATGGGTTGAAAACTTATTTCTGGTGATTAAGTAGCTCTCTACCTTGTCCATGCAGATGTGCCTCCTCCATAATTTAACAACCTGGCATTAGGACAGGTTGCCAAGGGAGGTCACCATCCCTGGAAGTGTTCAAGAAACATGTGGATATAGCACATTGTGACATAGTTTAGTGGTCATGGTGGAGTTAGGATCATTGAATTGTTGTGGTTGGAAGAGACCTGTAAGATCATTGAACCCAACATTCAAATCAAGGTCTTTAAATCACGTCACCAAGCTCCACACCCACACATTTCTTGAACACCTCCAAAGACAGTGACTCCACCACATCCTTGGGCAGCTTGTTCCAATGCCTGATGAAAGGTCGAATCTTATATTTGATCTTAAAGATTTTTTGAAAGATATTTTGGGTTTTCGTATAACTAGATAGAAATATGGAGCAAAGAGCTGGGAAGAAGCTCTACTGAGACTCCACCTGCTGTGTTGGGTCCTGTTCTGGAGTCCTCAAACTAAAAATGATGTGCAACTATTAGAGTGAGTCCAGAGGAGGCTACAAAGATCAGAGGGATGAGGCACCTCTCTGATGAAGGCAGGCTGAGATAATTTGGGGTTTTTATCTCAGACAAAAGAAGGCTTCAGGGTCATCTTCCAGGACTTGAATTGGAGTACAGGAGAGCTGGAGAGGGACTTCTGACACAAGCATGAAATGACAGGATGAAGCTCATACAGGGAGGAGCTGGTTTGAAAAGAAACATGAGGAAGCAATTTCTGCTCTTGGGGGTGGTGATGCACCGAAACAGGTTGCCACCAGAAATTTTGGATTCTCTAAGCCTGGAAGTGTTGACAGTGAGGTTGGATGTGGCCTTGATCCAGCTGTTCATGGCAAGGGTTTGGAACTTGATGATCTTTGTGGTCCCTTCCAACCCAAACCAATCTGTGGTTGTATATGAAGTCGTTGCAGAATTTTATTTAGGTTATGTATTTCTTTTTTAAATTTATAATTATTGAATTTTGGAAGCATTTATTGAGGTAGGAAACTGAAATAGAAATTGTCTTCTATAAAGAAATGTTTATTTATTCAAACTCTTCAATTTAACTTATCAAGAGATTAGTCTTGATTTTGGAGGACTTTTCCAATGGAAACAATCCTGAATTCTATGATTTATCCACATGTATACCAGAACTCTTCAGAATCTGATCAATTCTTATTTTCCTTAGGACTCCCAAAAAGAGATGTATGTGAATCTGAAGATGTTTCAAGTCCAGGTTTTTTTTTTACTTTTGCTTTAGAATTATTAAATCACACAAAGGATGGGAAACAGTACAAGGAATAGTTGACTGTTTCCTAACCTAGCTTTTTTTTCATATAGGTATTCTGTGGGTCCAGAAGCTTTCATGCTCTGTATTCACCCAAGACAAAGAAATGAAGCTCCTTCAGTGCTCTTGAAAGCACACAATGGTGTCTGATTATTAGGTAAAGGTTTGTTGAGTGAGTTGTTCAGATTTCTTCAAGTGCTCTGAAAAGTATGCCTTCCATTCTTCTTTATCAGACTTTATTAAATTGCTTTTAGACCCAAATTGTCCCCTGTGACTAAGATGTTTATTCCGGCGGGCGCCTGAAGTGCTGCTGGTGTCTCGGTGATGGTGTCTGGTACATCCACTTGTGTGGATGTAAAGGTTAATCAGGGTACAGGAGCTGTTTCCCCTCTACAATTTCTGTGTTGTTTGAGACAGAGTCAAAAATAGACTGTTTTTGAAGTGTATGTTAATAGGAACAAAGATGGTGAGAGATGATTTGTCTGAATTCTCTGTTCCTGTCTTCCTCTGTCACTGCCTACTGTTGTTTTACTGGGCTTGAAAGCAGAAAATCAGTAGAGTTGCTAAATACCTGCAGTAACCAAGCAGTGAGCACCTGCTTCATGTCTAAAGCCTATTTCTGAGCTGCTAATATTTCATACTTGATTCTATGCTCCTTCCTGCAAGAAAGTGTCATCATAGAGTCATTAAAGAGTTTTGGATGGAAAAGACCTCTAGGATCACTGAATCCAACACCCAAACTGTGTCCTATGTTGTCATGTCCACACATTTCTTGAACACCTCCAGGGGTAGGGACTCCACCACCTCCCTGGGTAGCCTGTTCCAATTCCTGACCACTCTTTTAGGAAAGGAATTTTTCCTGATCTCCAATCTAAACCACTCCTGGCACACTTTCAGGCCATTTCATCTCATCTTGTCACTTGTTATTAGGGGGAAGAGACCAATCCCCATCTCACTTCAACCTCCTTTCAGGCAGCTGTAGAGAGCAATGAGGTCTCCCCTCAGCCTCCTCCAGACTAAACAACCCCAGTTGACTCAGCTACTCCTCACCAGACCTGTTCTTCAGACCCTTCAGCAGCTTCATTGCCCTTCTCTGGGCATGACATGAATATTTCTAAATTTTTATTCAAGTTTATTTGGTTTCTGAAGCAAAAGCCCATGATCAATCATGCAGAAATATTGTAAATTGCTTATCATATTAGAGCTGTGCAATGTTTTAGGGGAAAAAAAATCCTTAGATATTCCTGGAGTTAATTTTGACAATAATGAAGCTGTGTCGTCTTCCCTGCTTGCAAACACTCTGGATTTGTAAGAAACAATTGGTTTACAAGGGAAGTTTTTTATATTAGAAAACCAGAATTTATAAATGTTCATTTGCAACAAGGTGGAAAACTATAGGCAATGTATTAAAGCAGCCAAAACCATAAACATAGTTTCGTACTGGTTCTCAAACCACAGAACGGTTTGAGTTGGAAGGAAGCTTCGGAGGTCATTGAGTCCAAACCCCTGTCAAATTGGGCTTACCTAGGGCTGGTCACATAAGAATGCATCCAGGTGGGTCTCGAAAGTCTCTAGAGAAAGAAAGTCCACAAATCTTTGAGATCAATTTGGTTGTTTTGTTGGGTTTTTATACCTATTGATAGTCTGAGAATCACAGGCTGTTTTGGGTTGGAAGGAATCAGTAAAGGTCATCTAGTCCAACACCCCTGCAGTCATTAAGTAGAGACATCTTCAACTACATCAAGTTCCTCAGAGCCTCATCCGGCCTGACCTGGAATGGTTCCAGGGAATTGGCATTTAGCACCTGTAAAACATGTAGGGAATCCTCAGCACACAAAGGAATGATTGAACTCAAGTTTAACATTAGAGGAGAGGGGAATTTGATTGATTAAGCTTCCTTGTAGAACAAAACTAAAACATAAAATCTTCAGGGAAAAGAGTAGAGTAGACAGATCTAACACCTACCTAGGCTGGTGAAAAATTACTTGAACCTGCTGCTGCCAAAAATGCCTTTGGAAATGCTGTATCTCGAAAGCCTTTGGCCTAAATACTCCTGTGAAGTAGACTGGAAGTTCCTGGAGTTCTCTCTAAACCCATTTCACCTCTTTCACTCAACTGGCAGGTGGTTTGATTGGTACTTGAGTTGCAGCAGTTCAAAGATCTGAGTCCTTCCATTGTTCTCCTTCTATGGCACTGATGAGCATTGGAGAGGTGGGAACAGATGGATAGGTAGAGGGAAATGAGGCTCAGATAGGGTTATTGCTCTAAATTAATCCTTTCCAAGAGAATGTCAGATCACTTTGGTTTAATCTTGACCTAGAATCCCTGCGGGATCATAGAATTGTAGAACGGTTTGGATTGCAAGGGACTTTCTAAACTGTCTAGTTTCAAACCCCATGGACTACTTCCACTAGACCAGATTGCTCAAGGCTCTGTCCAGCCTGGCCTTGAACACCTACAGGGAGAAGCCATCTGCAACCTTCCTGGGCAACCACTTCCAGTGTCTCACCACCCTCACTGTAAGGAATTTCTTCATCATCTCCAGTCTAAATCTCCTCTCTACCAGCTTAAAGCTATTGCCTCTCATCCTGTCACCACAAGCCATGTCAGAAGTCCCTCCTTGGGTTTCATGTATCCCACTTCAGGTACTGAAAGGCTGCTAGAAGATCTCCCCAGAGCCTTGTCTTCTCCAGGCTGAACAGCCCCAACTCTCAGCCTGTTCCCATAGGAGATGTGCTCCAGCCTTCTGACCTTCTTATTCTGGGAACTCCAGAACTGAATATTGCAGATGAGGTCTTACCAGAGCAGAACAGAGGGGCAGAATCACCTCCCTTGTTCTTCTGCTCATACTTCGTTTCATGTAGCCTAGGACACTTTTGCCTTCAGGCTTCCAGCAATCATAGCCAGCTCATGTTGAGTTTTTGATCAGAAGACACCTCCTAAGTTCTTCTCCAGACTGCTCTCAAGCCACTATCAGCATATATTTGCACTTGTAGTGTCCTCGATCCAGCTGCAGGATTTTGCACTTGACATTGTGAGTTGGCATGGACCCACATCTCCAGCCTTTCCAGGTCCTTCTTGATGGCATCCCTTCGCTCCAGCTTGTCAGCCAGCCCACACAGCTTGGTATCACCCATACACTTGCTGACGTTGTTTCAATCTCACTGTCCTGGTTTCTGGCAAAAATGTTAAACAGCACTGGTCCTAGTACCAACCCCTAATGGATTCCACTTGTCACTGGTCTCCACTTGGACATTCAGCTGTTGACTGCAGCTCTCTGTATGTGGCCATCCCATCCATTCCTTATCAAGCCAGTATGGTGACCAGGATGCCATGTAGGACAGTGTCAAATGCTCTACACAAGCCCAGGTAGATGACATCAGTTGCTCTTCCCTTGTCCACTGATCCTGCAACTCCATCATGGAAAGCCACCAAATTTGTTACACTCTGCCCTTGGTGAAACCATGTTGAAAATAATGCTAAAATGAAGTAGTGGATTGGAACCTCATTCTGGTCCTATTTTAAACTGATAAATACTTGCCAATGTACATGCTGTCATAGAATCATAGAATGGTTTAGTTGGAAGGGACCTCAAAGATCATCCAGTTCCAACCCCCTGCCATAGGCAGGGTCACCTCCCACTAGAACAGGTCACTCAAGGTCTCATCTAACCTAGCTTTGAACACATCCAGGGAGGGAGCATCCACAACCTTCCTGAGCAACCTGTTCCCATGTTCCACCACCCTCAATGTAAAGAACTTGCAGAATAGAATAGAATAGAATAGAATAGAATAGAATAGAATAGAATAGAATAGGCCAGGTTGGAAGAGACATCCAAGATCATACAGTCCTACCTATCACCCAGCCCTAGCCAGTGGCACTAAGTGCTCCATCCAGACTTTTCTTGAACATCTCCAGGGATGGGGACTCCACCACCTCCCTGGGCAGCCCATTCCAATGCCAATCACTCTATCTGTGAAGAACTTCTTCCTCGTATCCAGCCTGTACCTCCCCCGGCACCACTTGAGACTGTGTCCCCTCATTCCATTGCTGGTTGCTTGGGAGAAGAGCCCAAACCCACTTGGCTACAGCCTTCCTTTAGGTAGTTGTAGACAGCAATGAGGTCTGCCGTGAGCCTCCTCTTCTCCAGGCTAGACAACCCCAGCTCCCTCAGCCTCTTCTCACAGGACTTTGTTGCCCTTCTCTGTACATGTTCCAGAACCTCAACATCTCTCTTGAATTGAGTGGACCAGAACTGGACACAGTACTCAAGTGATGGATCCAATTCCAATTAAAGTCCTTGGAACATGTCCTGAACATTTTGGTGGAAGTTAGTTCAGGGCAATAGCACTACCAAAAGCAGCCTTCAGCATAGGCATTGAACACTAAACATTCAACAAATGTCCCTTAAAAGTAAAAGGTTTCTAATTAGTGGGATTCACTCATTTAAACTAGTCATGGATTGTCTCTAGCTTAATTGCTTCTGCTGGAAATCTTCTGAATGAACAGTAGAGAACCAACACACAGCTCTTGTCCTGTAAGGAGATTCTCACCCCTTCAGAAAACTGCTCACATCCTATCATTTTCACCTTCTGTCCATCTTCAGTGCTATTTATCTAAAAATGTGAAAGGTTGGGAAAACATTGTTCAGGCTGGACAACCAGGGAGACCTTCCAGCAGCCTTCCAGTATTTGAAGGGGACCCTGGGAGAGCTGGAGACCAGTTTTTGACAAAGGCATGAAGTGACAGGATGAATTTATATAGAAGGAGTGTTTATTTCCATCGTTTTATTGGAGAGTGAAGCAGAGTGGTAGGGAATCAATGTACTGTGATGTGTAAGTAATAAACTTTTTGAGTAGTTTATCTGCTTAGTCTTCCTTCCATATGAGGAAGTCAACATTTGCAGTGTGCTGATTAATTTGTATTGCAGTTTTAAGGAAATGATATTTCCATAATTTGTTCCATTAACTGACTTATTGCTTATTTTTGTACTTAGCAATGAGATTAATTTTCCAGAGAGATTCCTGTAAAGAGACTTACCTACTGTGTCTTCAGACAACAGCTTCACACATTGTTTCATGCGAAATTTCCCATTCTTATGCCTTTTAGAATAGTTTTGCCTTTAGAACAAATGTTATTTTGATAAATGAATCCATTTCAACCGTTTTGTTGTTACTTTTGCTTTCAGTCAGTACTAAAAGACTGGGATATTTCCTTAGGTAAACAGATACATCTTTTCTGTAAAATTTTCACAGAATCATAGAATTGTTTTGGTTGGAAAAGACCTCTAAAATCATGAAGTCCAACTATAAAGCCAACACTACCATGGCCAGTAAACCAGGTGCCCAAGTGCCATGTCCACATGTTTCCCAAACACCTGCAAGGATGATGACTCCACCACATCCCTGGGCAGCCTGTTCCAATGCCTGACCACTCTTACTGGAAAGAATTTTTGCCTAATATCCAGCCTAAACCTTCCCTGGCACAATTACAGACCATTTCCCTTCATTCTATTTACTTGATAAGTAGGGAGAAGAGACTGACAGCTCACTCCAACCTCCTTTCAGTGTTAAACCCAGGGAAGAAGTGTGTTCTAGTATTGTGTGAAGTAGGAAGACTGTTGTAGTCTGTCTTTGAATATTAAGACTAAAATATGGGGATGGATCCTTGCAACCTTGTAAATATGCACCTCTGCTTATGAGGAGAGACTGAAAGAGTTGGGTCTTTTCAGTCTGGAGAAGAGGAGGCTCCAAGGTGACCTTATTGTGGCCTTCCAGTATCTGAAGGGGGCTACAAAAAAAGCTGGGGAGGGACTTTTTAGGCTCTCAGGTAGTGACAGGACTAGGGGGAATGGAGCAAAGCTGGAGGTGGGGACATTCAGATTGGATGTGAGGAGGAAGTCCTTCACCATGATAGTGGTGAGAGCCTGGAACGGGTTGCCCAATGGGGTGGTTGGGGCCACATCCCTGGAGGTGTTTAAGGCCAGGTTGGATGAGGCTGTGGGCAGCCTGATCTAGGGAAGGGTGTCCCTGGGCATGGCAGGGGGATTGGAACTAGATGATGCTTGTGGTCCCTTCCAACCCTGACTGATTCTATGATTCTATGAAGCTGCTACTGTTAGCAACAGGCCTTGTACAACTTTGCAAACTTCTAAATGCAAACTCCTCACTAAAAGAAGGGCATTAAGGGTCCAGAGAAGAGCAGTGAAGCTGGTGGAGGGCCTTGAACACAATTCCCATAAGGAACAGCTGAATAAACTGGGGTTGTTTATTCTGGAGAAGAGGAAGCTGAAGGGAGACCTCTTTTCGGACACTGGAATGAGCTGCCAAGGGAGGTGGTTGAATCACCGATCCTGGATGTGTTTACGGGTCATTTTGATGTGGTGCTTAGGGATACGGTTTAAGGTGAATCTTGTTGAGTAAGGTTTTAGGATTGTCTTGGTGATACTGAGGGTCTTTTCCAACCTGGATATTTCTGTGATTCTGTGTGTTTTCTACAACTGCCTGATAAGGGGTTCAAGTGATGTAGGCGTTGGTCTCTTTTTCCCAGTATCAGGTGACAGAACATGAAGAAATGGCCTGAAATTGTGCCAAGGAAGGCTTAGGTAACAATGTCTTTCCTGAAAGAGTGGTCGGACATTGGAACAGGCTGCCCAAGGAGGTACTGGAGTCACCATCCTGGAGCTGTTTAAGAAACCTGGGGACATGGCACTTTGAGATATGTTTTAATGTTCATGATGTCATTGGGTTGATGGTTGGATTTGATGACCTTAGAGGCCTCTTCCAACCAAAACAATTGTATAGTTCTATGATTATTCTTCTTTGACTTCTTGGATATGTTTGAGTGCAAATTCTTTTGGATTTTGGTTCTTTAGTAACAGTTTTCAGGAGAGAGAGTCCTTTACTTTCGTGTGGTGACACTGATGGTATGGGTCACAAGAGCATAACGCTAACATGAATCAGAAGTTGACATTGGAAGATGCATTAAAGAAGCCAGCAGCTCAGCCACTGAAGTAAGAGGATTATGCCAGAAATACTCAGAGGATTTGAGGGAATTCCTTATGGTTTGTTTCCTTTAGATTTTATAGAATGGGTATGACCCAGGGAAATTTCCTTTACAAGTTGCTTTTAAAAATCACTTCATGAAATCGCTTCTTTTCTGTTCAACAACTGTGGGTCAAGACCTAGTTATTCCTGTAAGCTCAACAGGCTTTGAAATACTCTTCAGAGTAGGTGGATTCAGAAGGAAGTAGGAGAGAAGTAATACCTCAAATTACAACTTTTTGAACCATCCAGAAGTACAGGTAAAATGCTTTCTGTGGACTTTTGGGTGAGTAATTAACCATAACTACTGAGGTTCTTACTCCTGCCCATGAGGCACAGAAAACAGAGATACAACAGCTAAACTATTTAATGGCTGTGATGGTTTTGGGTTGATGGTTGGATTTGATGAGCTTAGAGATCTTTTCCAACCAAAGAAATCCTGCGATTTGGAGAACTAAAAGTAAATGACCTCTCTGCATGCTGATAGGATGAGTTAAACTCAGGAAAGTATATTCTAGAATCATGTAATGTAGCAAGACCTTTGTAATCTATATTTGACTATTAAGACAGAAATATGAGGCTAGATCCTTGTTGCCCACTAAGTATGATGTTGCAACAGTTGACAGGTCTTGTAAAACTTTATAAACTCCTAAAAGCAGACCCCTCACTACAAGAAGGACATTGAGGTTCTGGAATGTGTCCAAAGAAAGTCAATGAATTTGGTGAAGGGCCTTGAACACAAGGACTGTGAGGAATAGCTAAGAAAGGTGGGGTTGCTTAGTCTGGAGAAGAGGAGGCTGAGGGGAGACCTCATTGTCCTCTACAACTACCTCAAGGTAGGTTGGTGTGAAGTGGGAGTTGGGCTCTTCTCCCTAGTAACAAGTGACAGGACCACAGGAAATGGCTTCAAGTTGCATCAGGGGAGGTTCTTCTTGGTAAAAATTCTCCACAGAAAGGGTTCTCAGGCACTGGAACAGGCTGCGCAGAGAGGTGGTGGAGTCACCATCCAGGGATGTGCTTAAAAGATGCACAGATGTGGTGCTGAGGGACATGGCTTAGTGGTAATAGCTTAGCAGTAGTGGTGAGATAGTGAGCTGTAGGCAAGTGGTTGGACAAAATGAGATGCACCCAAGAGTGCTGAGAAAGCTGGTTGGTGTTATCACTCTGCCACTCTCCATCATTTTTGCAAAATCATGGCAGGCAGGAGAAGTGCCTGAGGACTGGAGGAGAGACAATGTCACTCCAGTCTTCGAAAAGGACAAGAAAGAGATTCCAGGGAACTATTGATTAGTCAGCCTCACTTCCATCGCTGGAAGAATGATGGAGCAGCTCCTTACGGAGGGCTTCTCAAGGCACTTGAAAGAGAAGATTGTCAGGAGTAGTCAGCATGGATTTACTAAGGGGAAATCCTGCTTGACTAACCTGATAGCATTCTATGAGGACATAACTGAATGGGTAGATTCAGAGAGACCTGTGGATGTAGTCTACCTTGACCTTAGCAAGGCCTATGACACCATCTCCCATGACACCCCAGTGAGCAAGCTCAGGAGGTGTGGGATGGAAGAGCAGTCACTGAGGTGGATTAGGAACTGGTTACAAGACAAAGTTCAAAGCGTGGTGATCAATGGTGCCAGGTCCAGCTGGAGATCTGTAACTAGTGGAGTCTACCAGGGATCAGTGCTGGGTCTGATGCTGTTCAACATCTTTATCAATGACATTAATGAGGGGACAGAGTCTGCTCAGCAAGTTTGCTGATGGCACCAAACTGGGAGGCTTGGCTGATGCAGCTGAAGGCTGTGTGGCCATCCAGAGAGACCTGGACAGACTGGAGAGCTGGTTGTGTTGGTTTGAGCTAATTGGAGGATTTGAGTGAGAAATTAGACTATTGGCTGAGAGAGAGTTAAACACAGTGTGTCACTTCACCGAGTTTTGCTGAGAAGGAAAAAAAAAGCTGTTTTAAGAACTGTTCTCAAAACAATCAGATTAGCAGAGGGCTTCTGTCTGTTCGGCACTGTGGCTGCTCTCTCCTTTGTCTCTCTGTCTTTTAGCTAATTCAGAGTAAAACTACTAACTCTTTCCTATTACTAATCTCTGACTGACCTTCAGCTTATCTGCAGNTTGTATATTTGCATTACTGTAAATATAAAGCTTCATTTATTAACTTCCAGTGTTTTTCTGAGTTTTAGCCGAGGTTTATAAAGGTGGGGGGCAGGTAACTGCTAACCCACTACAGCTGGGTACAAAGGAACCAAATGAGGTTCGACAAGGATAAGTGCAGAGTCCTGCACCTGGGGAGGAATAATAAACTGCACCAGTATAGGCTGGGAGGTGATCTGCTGGAGAGCAGCCCTGTGGAGAAGGACCTGGGAGTGCTGGTGGAGAACAAGTTATCCATGGGACAGCAATGTGCCCTTGTGGCCAAGAAGCCCAATGGGATCCTGGGGATTATTAAGAAAAGTGTGTCCAGCAGATCAAGGGAGGTTCTCCTTCCCCTCTACTCTGCCCTGGGGAGACCTCATCTTGAATACTGCATTCAGTTTTTGGCTCCCCAGTTTAAGAGGGACAGGGATCTGCTGGAGGGCTATGAGGATCATTAGGGGACTGGAGCATTGCTTTATGAGGAGAGGCTGAGGGACTTGGGGCTTTTCAGTCTGGAGAAGAGAAGACCAAGAGCAGATTTAATAAGTGTTTATAAATATCTGAAGGCTGGGTGTCAGGAGAGGTAGGGACAGGCTCTGCTCACTTGCTCCCTGTGATTGGACAAGGAACAATGGATGTAAACTGCAGCACAGGAGGTTCCAGCTCAACACAAGGGGGAACTTGACTATGAGGGTCACAGAACACTGGAACAGGCTCCCCAGAGAGCTTGTGGATTCTCCCTCTCTGGAGACTTTCAAGGCTCATCTGGATGTGTTCCTCTGTGACCTGAGCTAGACTGTATGGTCCTGCTCTGGCAGGGGTGTTGGACTTGATGCTTGATGATCTCTTTGGGCTCCTTCCAACCCCTGACATCCTGTGATCCTGTGACCTGATGATCTCAGAGATTTCATTCAACCTCAACATTTCTATGATTCTAAAGCCTCAAAGGTTTTGTGTGGTTTCATCTCAGCCTGTCTGAATATGCCATTATTTTAACGACACAGAAAATAAAAAAATTAAATCAGTTCCCTAATCTATCTGTTCAACTTTCATTTTTCTCACAGGCTTGCAACACAAAGGGCACTTTTTTCTTTCTAACAGTCTTTTCATGTGAATTATTCCTTAGATTAATTCCACCTTGTTGGTTTTTTCATCCTTTGCAGTGAATATGTTAATAGAATGTACTGAATACATCTCTTTTCAGAAGTTCCTGCCTCTTTTTTTTTCTCCCTTTACTGTAAGCTGTAAATCAATAGTAACTGATTCCTGGGGCCAAATATGTTGACAGCAGCTTAATCAACTTGTGTCCATGCTACTTTCAATGTCATCTCTAGCCACAAGGCAGTAAATTCTTGCAGAGCATTTTTACTTTGAAGCTTTCTGCTCTATTTTCTGTTTGTTTTGGAACAGATTTCTGTTCCCTTTCCCCCAAGAAGTGTTTTCAGTCAGCAGTTTTACAGTGTGCTTCTTTCTTCCCAGCCTTCCTTGTCTTCATGAGTTTCTTTTTTATTTTCCTACCTAAGGATTTTATAAGTTCTCTTAGGCAAGACAAGTGTGCTTTACCATCATGGACATTTTTCTGCATATAACAACTCTGCTGGTGTTGAGTAACTTCCTGTCTCTGGTGAGGAAACTTGAACAGGTTGCCCAGGAAGGTTGTGGATGTCCCCTCCCCGCAGGTGTTTAAGACCAGGTTGGACTAGCCCATGTGCAACCTGGTCTAGTGGAAGGTGTCCCTGGTCATGGCAGAGATGTTGAAACTAGATGATCTTGAAATTCTATTGTAACCCAAACCATTTTATGACCCTTCTCTTGGATCTCTGGCTAAATCGCACCCCAAATTTCTCCAAAATACTAAATGAACTGAATTTTGCAAACCCCTTAACTGGAAATATTATCTTGGAGGAGAAGGAATGAAGGTAGAGAAAGTAAGAAAGAGAAATGTTCAGTATTCAGAAAGATAAAGGCAAATATCTGCTCTGTCTCTCAGTTTCTTAAGTAATTTTGTTGCTCAAGCTTAGGGGCATGTTTTATTGGTAGTGGTTTATCAGTAGTTGTGGGATTGTGAGCTCCAGGAGAGTGGTTTGGGTTAATGACCTCAAAGACAGGTGTTCCTGTGTAGGGCAGGGGGTTTGGAACTATATGATCTTTCAACCCAAACCATTCTGTGATTCTGTAACTTTATGAAACCAAGAAATACTTGGAGTAGTTGGAGGTGCTTAGCTAAGAAGTTACAATGAAGAGGAGTTTGGAACACTGGTCAGAGGTCTTCTCTTATGTACTTAAAATAGACAAACTTAAACTAGCTACAGTGTGTTATGAAAAGCAGTGAGGTGGTCAGGGGAATGGAAAGCCTACCATGGAAGAGGAAGGTAAAAATACCCATTGGAGTATGTCCGGAGAAAGACAACATAACTGGTGAAGGAGATGCAGAACAGGTCTGGTGAGAAGCAGTGGAGGGAACTGGACTGTTTATTCTGGAGAACAGGGGGCTGAAGGGAGACCTCATTGCTCTCTAAAACTTCATGAAAGGACATGGGAGCCAGGTGGGCCATTAGTATCATCTATAATACTAATACGAGTAATATGATGAGAGGAAATGGCCTCAAGTTGGACCAGGGGAGGATTAGGTTGAGATTAAGAAGATATTTCCTGACTGAAACAGTTCTCAAATACTGGAAAAGGCTGCTCAGGCAGGTGGTTGAATCCTCATCCCTGAAAGTGTTCAAGGATGTAACACTTGGGGACATGGCTTAATGGCCATGGTGGTGTTGGATTGACAGGTAGATTCAATCATCTTAGAGAACTTTTTCTCCCCAAACAATCCTATGACTCTACGAACTATTAGAAGGCAATACAGCTGTATCCCAACTAGAGACGATGGAACTCACTCTGGTAACTCAAACATCTTCTTTCCAGATGAATGAAAATCTCCTACTGTAATGAAGCAAGATCCATTTGCATTTCAAAACAACAATAATGACAGCAAGGAAAAATATTTTGTAATTTGCTGTTTGGGGCAAAATCAGATGCGGCTTTAATCTTTATTATAATGTCACCTGCTACTGCCAATATGCTTAAACATCTTTCACTGTTTTCCTATATCCTAAAAAAAAAAAAAAATTAAAAAAATAGTTATTCTTATGTTGATCACCTGTAAAAATGTTTCTCAGCCTCACTGTGGCATGACAACCTGTTCAGAGATGAAGGAATTTTCTCAGCTTGTTTACTAGCGGGGTAAGGGGGCTGTGGAAGAATGTTTTCTTCACTCTGGCTGGCTATTTATGACAACTTTCAGAACTTTTTTGCTTAATTCCAACCAGTTCTAAAGAAAATGACAAGAAAAGCTGGAAGAAAATAACCACTTACACACACAGACTCGAGATAGGCATCCTCTGGAAGGCTGAGGGTAGAAACCTGTTTGTATACTTAACATATAACCGAAGAACCATAGAACTGCTTTGGTTGGAAATGACCTCTAAGATCATCAAGTCCAACCATCAACCCAACACCATTGTGCCAAATAAACCATGCCCCTCAGTAACACAGCTCTGCATTCTCTGATCACCTTTGTGGATGGAGATTCAACCACCTTCCTGGGCAGCCTGTTCCAGTCTTTGAGAACTCTTTTACTCAAGAAGTTTCTTCTGAAGTCCAACCTGAACCTCCCCTGGTGCAACCTGAGGCCATTTGCTCTTGTCCTATCACTACTAGGGAGAAGACATGAATTCCCTACCTGGCTCCAAGCTCCTTTCAGGGAGTTGTAGAGAGCCAAAAGGTCTCACATCAGCCTCCTTTCCTGCAGGCTGAACAAGCCTCTTTGACTCATATGTTCCTCACAAGACCTGTTCTCCAGACTCTTCCAGCTACATTGCCCTTCTCTCAGCCTACTCCAGCAGTTGAAAATGCTGTATTTAGAGTGGATATTAGGAAGAAATTCTTTACAGTGAGGGTGGTGAGATACAGGGAATGGTTGCCCTGGGAGGCTGTGGATTCCCCCTCCCTGGAGGTGTTCAAGGCCAGGTTGGATGGGGCCTTGAGCAACCTGGTCTAGAAAGAATAGTCCCTGCCCATGGCAGGGGGTTTGGAACTAGATGCTCTTTAACATCCCCTCCAACCCAAACAATTTTACAATTCTATGATACTTGCTGAGGTAAATTTTTCAGGTTTGGTAGGAAGCGTCCATCACAGCCGTGTCAGAGAGCCCAGGAGCAGCTACATCGCTTGAAGGAACTAATTAATTAAAAAGGGTTGAATAGAACAGCATGGAACACAAGATATTTAAAGCACCTTTTTTGTCCCTCCCTGTTTCTGCACCACAGTGACTGATGTTTATTAAGTCCCCACAGTGAGATGTTGAGAGATTTTGCTGGAGATCTCGTGCTGTTTTAAAAGGAAACAATGGCTGGTGGTAAAGTCAACTCCTGCTGGGCTGCATTAACTGCACGGTGCTGGCAGCTGATAATGGAGCTATTAACACATTACCCACTGGGTGTAGTTGGGAATTAGATGTTTCCTTCTTAATGACACTGAGCTATTTTCTTTGGAATGGCAGGGACTTGGCATTTTGACACCATTTTGGAGGAGGGTGGGAAACACCATCTCATTTTTAGTTTTGTTTTGGGGTTTTTTTTTAGTTGTTCTTGATTGGTTGGTTGGTTGGTTTGGAGGTTTTTTTAATTATTTTTTTTTTAATATATGTATAATATGGAGTCATAGAATTGCTTCAGCTGGGAAATACATTTAAAGCCATTGGTTATAATTTTAAAAGCCTCAAAAATTAAAAAAAAAAAAAAAAAAAGAGAGAGAATTTGAGGAAGGCAGCGAAGTGGAAAAGGATCTGGGAGTCGTAGTGTATGGGAGGTGGACCATGAGCCAGCAGTGTGCTCTTGTGACAAGGAGGGCCAGTGCCATTCTGGGGTGTATTAGAAGGGCTGTGGCTAGTAGGTAGAGAGAGGTTCTCCTGCCCCTCTACTCTGCCCTGGTTGGGCTGCATCTGAAGTACTGTGTCCAATTCTCAGCCTCTCATTTCAAGAGGGACATGGAACTGCTTGAAAGAGTCCAACACAGAGCCACAAAGGTGATTAAGGGAATGGAACATCTCTTGTGAGGAGAGACTGAGGGAGCTGGGACTCTTTAGCTTGGAGGAGACTGAAAGGTGACCTCATCAATGTTCATAAACATGTAAAGGGTGAGCGTCAGGAGGATGGAGCCAGGCTCTGCTCGGTGATGCCCAGTGACAGGACAAGGGGTAATGAGTGGCAGATGAGGCATAGGAAGTTTTCTTTAAACATGAGGAGGATTTTTTTCCCTGTGAGGGTGACAGAAAACTGGAACAGACTGCCCAGGGGGGTTGTGGAGTCTCCCTCTCTAGATATATTCAGAACTGACCTAGATGTGTTCCTGTGTCATCTGGTATAAGTGAACCTGCTCTGGCAAGGGGATTGGACTGGATGAACTTTTGAGGTCACTTCCAGCCCTTGACATTCTGTGATTCTGTGAAAATATATGCAGTGGAAAACAAAAGAGAGCCTGGAATTACAGGAGCACAGAACCAAGGAATGATAGGAACATAGAGTAATAGGAACCTAGAGTCATAGAACACAGAGTGTTCCTGGCTTGAAAAGACCAACTGTTCTCCAGCTCTGCCAAGGACGGTGCTAGACCATGTCCCTCAGCACCACATCTCTGCAGCTTTCAAACACCTTTGGGATGGGGACTCAAACACCTCCCTGGGGAGCCTGTTATAGTCTTTGAGATCACTTTCAGTCAAGAATTTTCTTCTAGTGTCCAAACTGAACCTCTCCTGGTGCAACTAGGTGCCATTTCCTACTGTCCTGTCACTTCTTACTAGGGACAAGAGACCAGTCCCCACCTGGCTGCAACTTCCATTCAGTGAGTTGTAGAGAGCAATGAGGTGTTCCCTCAGCCTCCTCTTCTCCAGAATAAACAACTCCTCAGCTGCTTCTCACAAGACCTGTTCTCCAGACCCTTCACATGCAACAACTTAAGACAGTAAATAGCACACATTGACTCTGTTCCTTTTTTTTTTTTTTGAAGTGTTTGTTCTTCTAAGCCTGTTGACAACAGGACCAGTGTGAAAGAAGATAAATAATTTACTAATTTTGTTAAATAGAGATTAATTATGCAATACTATGTCTATCATCTATTGGAAATTGGGAAATTCCACTTTTCTTCAAGCACTTCTTGTGCTATATCTACAACTTTGATGAATCATTAATATTGTTTGTCATTGATACCATCTATGAAGGGTATTTGTCTGGGGTTTAGTTTATTTGTTTGTTTGGTATTTTTTACTTTATTAGTCTATATTTTATTTTAATACAGAACCACAGAATCACAGAATTTCCTAAATTGGAAAATATCTTCAAGATCATTGAGTCCAATCATTAGTTTCACACTGACAAGTCCTTGACTTAACCAAATCCCTCAGCACAATATCTAATCACTATGAATCGCTATGGTTGGAAAGGATCACCAGGATCATCCAGTCCAACCTTCATCCTAGCATCCTTAATCACTAGACCATATCCTCAAGCACCACATCCACTCTTTTTTTAAACACCTCCAGGGATGGTGACCCCATCACCTCCATAGGTAGCCCATTCTAGTGCCTGACCACCCGCTCGGTGAAGAACTTCCTCCGAACATACAATCTAAACCTCCCCTGGTGCAACTTGAAGCCATTTCCTCTTGTCCTATGATTAGTAATCTGGGAGAAGAGACCAGCACCAGCCTCACCACAACTTCCTTTTAGGT
>VWZI01018113.1:0-52494 GCA_013396835.1 Psilopogon haemacephalus
GGTTGCTGGGCTGCCCGACGCCGCTGCACGCCTACTACGGGCAGGCGTACCAGCCGCCCGGGCCGGGGCGCGGCCCGCTGCCGCCGGGGCCGGTAGGTCAGCCGTCGCCGCCGCCGGAGCCGGGGCCGTGCCGGGAGCAGCTAGAGCACTTGCCGCAGGAGGAGCTTCTGGGCGAGGTGGATCGCACCGAGTTCGAGCAGTACTTGCGCTTCGCCTGCAAGCCCGAGCTGGGGCTGCCCTTCGCGGGCCACGACGGCGCGGGGCTGGCTGCGCCCGAGGGCGCGGGACCCATCTCGTCGGCCGTGTCGGACGCCAGCAGCGCCGTCTACTACTGCGGCTACCCCGACGTGTGAGGGACTGTTTCGGGGGCCCGCCGCGGACTGGCGGGGAGCCGCCCGGCTCAACTCCTATTTATGTAATTTATTGGAATTCTTTCAGGAGTGGTTAGCCGACCCCGGTTATGCAGAGACACGCCACTGTCGTGCCAATTAAAAGCGTGGTTCGCACTCCTTTCGGACTGCTGTGCCAGCACGTTTACATCTTCTTTATGTCCATGCCGAAAATTGTTATTTATCCAACATCAGCACTGTTACTTGTTTGACCGGAACGTGTTTTTGATAACTGTTTTTAACAATATTTATCTTTTTTTTTTTCCACTTTTTTTTTTTTTCTTTTGTACTACAAGGAAATAAATTTATGTACAGTTGCTTCTGTCAATTCTTCTTGGCCAATTGTCCTTTCAGAGAGGCAAATCGAAGGCTAAATCTGATTTAGTCATGCCCTAAGGTGGAGTAACGAGTGCAGATGGCTGTGTGACACTCACTTTCTGAACTGAATGAAAGTGTAATATTGAAAAAGTTTGCTTGAAGTCATAGTCACCTCGTTGTGTGTAACTTTTTTCTCTCCCAGCTTTACAACGAGGAAAGTGTGAAGGCCAGAATCTAGTTTCTAACAGTAAGTTGGATGCAAGGTGGGCAATAAGGCTGTAGCTATCTGTGACAGTGTTTTAAGAACATGATAGCCGTTCTTATTTTAAAGTGATATATTTGGGAAGAATCATTGAACAAGTTACCAATTACAGGCTGGTGAAGGTTTAACAGTGAAAACTCTGCAGCTGAAAAGGTTGGATTAATCCAATTGTTGATCCTAGATCACCAGCCCTAGTGATGACCATCATAGTAGTTGTATTCTTCAGTTATCTCCTTGAGTTACCAACTGCTAAAACCAGAGGAGATGCTGTTCCTTGGGAGATACTCTTACTCATGCCATTACACACATTGTCATTTAAAAGTATCCCTAAGTGGCAAGCAAATGTTAGTTACACTCTGAACACCTTTAGGTATATCAACATAATAGGACTTCTGTTGGTATTGCTCTTTTTTTTTTTTTTTTTCCTTCTATTATTCATTGCAGATGCCCTAAGGCTATTTTTTTTTCCAGTAACACAATAGCATTAGAGCCAGTGTGCCCACATGAATTATGTTATAAAATAAAATAAATCCTTCAATAAAAGTAAAGCAGGTAAAGGAAGTAAAAATATACAAAATCCCAAAGTAAGGTTAAATAAAACTCCCAGAGTGAAGTTAACCAGCTCCAGTTAACCTTCAGTGAGTAATATTATGATATAGGCATTAATTGTAAGTGATAGACACCCCTTCTATGGATCTCTACCTCAGTTAATCTATGCCTTACCCAGACACGCAACATGAAGATCGAAACTGCTCCTTGATTACAACACTTTCAGCACTTTTTCCTTCCCGACTTGAACTCCCCTTGCTTTCAGCTGCAGTTAGCAGAGCTCATAATTTCTGCACATCCCAGGCTTGTTGCTTGGTGTGAGACTGGTGCAATGCAACCAATCCCAAAGGAAATATGTTACTGCATAGAACTTTGTAGTGTTTACAGGATGCAGCTCTCCAAAGTATTGTTAAATTGCCTTAACCTTCAGGCAGTCATTTTCCTGCCTTATTTGATCTGTCCTCTTGCTGTTCCCTTCTTCATTTGCTCTCTGCCTTCTAATGCTGATTTCCTCCTAGAGCTTTGTCCATCGTCTGCTTGATATGAAGCAGTAGCTGAGGAATACCTCACAAAATGACAGCTTTTATCCTTTCCTGCTATCTGAGCCTGTATTTTGGCCTGCTACAAGGTGAAAACCAAGGAATAACATTGTGCTTGAGATATTCGCATAGGACACAAAAAAAAATGATGCTGTGAAATAATTGGTTCTATTCCCAGTTCTGGAATGATGACTCTTACTTTCCCTCTGTCTTTTCTGTACCCTTCCTTTTGCTATAAGCTCCTTCTACTTTACTGTTTACCTCGTTTGTATGCCCTTTTTTGCTCACATTTGCATTTTCCCATAATGGCCTAAATACTCTTGCCTTGTTTGCACATCCTCTTTTCATTCTTAAAATACCAAGCTAAAATACCCAGCTATTTTCTCTTGTATGTCCTTCTCCTTAATTGTTTGGCTTTTTTTCCTTTGCTGTTCCTAGTTCCCCACTCTCTTTAGCCTTTCCCATGTTCCTCAAAGTCTTCTGACTGCTCATTGTCCAAACTGCTCCCTCAATGCAATGAATCTTTTCTCTCTCCTTCTACAGTCAGTGCCTGCTGTTCATCCATGACTTAGCTCCATCTTTATGCCTAATTTCTCCTGTTTTCCTGCATCACATTTTATGGTCCAGTGCTCCTCACCACACTTTTTTGAGTTTATAGTTTCAATTTTAGAGTTTCAGCTGTAGAATTCCGGAAGCTTTTCACAGAGGTCAATCACAGTCACATCGCTGGCAGTGAGGCAATGCTTACCCCAGGCTAAATACTAAAACTGTACTGCAAAAAGCTCCTAGGATCAATTGAATGTGGCTGAAAGAACACATTTTCTGTAGCTTTATTTTCAGAAATACCTGACCAGTTGTAGCTGAAACTGCTCTATTAGAGCCATCTGGAATGCAAGTAAGGTTTCAGAAACAAAGTTATTAATGAAGATGAAATCTTACCATGTCCTCTCTATTTAAAATAAGCAACAGTTCAGAGAAAATAAATTTCCATCCTTTCCCTTATCAGAGAGAAAACTCATTTCATGAAGTACTCCATGGCATTATCAGGGGAATATAACTATTGTTCACATGAAGGGTGGCTGCTCCATTTGCCCATAGAGAATATATTTAGGTACCAGAAAGTCTTGGGTTCTTTCCAAGGCATTGTGGAATTGCTTTATGGTGTCTGATTTACTTTAAAGCTTCTTGTTATTGCCTTTTAGAAACAAAATTTATCCTGCACGCATCCTGTTTGAAACAAAAATTTGTCCCCTGTTGAACAAAGATAAAGAATATTGGAATATGTTTTTGTGGCTAAAGGTTGTGTTCCAGTTAACTGGGAAGGTGAACCAATATTTGTGAGTTCATGGATTTGGGCTGATTGATGCAATACCAGTTCTGGCTTCAGATGCAGAGGACAGTGTCACTTCTTGGGGAAGAGCTGAAGTGCAGTCAAGTTATGCAGTCTTGATTTGGTTTTATGCTTTATTTTAATGGAAAATATCACTTCTAGAAGTCACTGTGAGCTAGATGACATTAATTTCCTTGATTACAGGAATATTCTTTCTTAGGTAAAAACAACTGTGAAAAGAGGGAATGGTTTCCATGAGCAAGGTGAGGCTGGTTTGGCATCAGATGAAGGCAACATCTGCCAAATTTGCACACATTTCAATTGGGTAATAATTACAAAAGCAGTCTCTAGTATTGATGTGAGAACCTTGATTCACAAGGGCCTAGGCTTGCTTTAAAAAGGATGGAATTAATTTACCACTTATTTGCAGTTACAACTTAAACCTGTAGAGAGCTATTTAATGCACAGAAAACTTGCTAGGATCAGTTTTGTTGTGGTGTTAGGTTATAGACTGGGCTTGATGATCTCAGAGGTCTTTTCCAGCCTCAGTGATTCTGTGACTCTATGATTTTTCAAGACAGAAATGCTGTTGCTTCTATTCTCAGCTTAAATTTCTCATGTTATTTCACTGGAAATATCTTTGGATAGCAGCATGAGAAACTTGCATACAAAACTGAAGCAATCTGAGCTAGATTCTATGGACCTGATGATATATGGAGGTCCCTTCCAACCCCTAGCATCCTGTGTGATCCCATAAAGCATTCCTTACTAACTTCCTAGCAGGCGTAGCATCCACACCCCAATTTTTTTTTCTCTAGTTAAAATAGTTCTTACTAATTTGGTTTCATAGCTTGTTGATCTTAAAAATGTGGAGCAGGGCTCACAGCTCATCAGTTTGTTTTTTTTTTTTAATTTATTAACAAAATAAAAATCAAATACACAGATTGGAGCCTGAATAGCTGCTTTCCCTCAACAACCTCCACTTGGACAATGTAGATTGATGTAGGCTGATGTGGACAGCCAGGCTGGCTGCCTTCAGGGGAAGTCTAGCCAGGGAACATGACCACTAGATGGCTGAGGAAGGCTAAATAAACCTTTCACAATTTACAACAGCATAATTTTATTTTCTTTTTTTTTCTGGGAAAAAAAAAACAAAGAACAAACAGTGTGTTGTCTGCAATCTGTGTTTAGAAATAGAGGGCCAATCACTTGTATTTCTAGGCAATTTTCCAGTTTCAGCTGAATTTCAGACAGACAAACTGAAACTCTTTTGGGGGGGAATAGGACATGAATATTGCATTCCTGACAACCTCAATGCTTCTACCAGTCAGGATGAGCCGTTTAGATTGACTCTCTATGTAAAGTAATTCAAGATGACTCCTTATTCTATAAAATATGTGTCCTGCTAATGGGTCTAGTCAATATGGGCTTACTGCTGTGGAAAAGCTGCCTGCTGCAGCAACACAGCATGTTCAGGCTTGCTCTGTTGCCTGACAGCCTTGACATAACTGTGCTATTTCCTCTGTTTGTGTAGCAGTCCCTGGCTACAGCACACATCCTTGGGCAAGACTTTTCATTTTACTGTTCTCAGATGGCCTTCATGTAATTTGCTGTGCATGCATGACCTGAATATTGCAGAGGTAGCTGCACAAATCCTAGAGTTCAGCAGGGCAGCTAGCTCCCTCTCATAATCCAGAACCAACTTGCTTGCTGCCTTTCAGTCTGGATTTATGTAGCACTGTAGCTATTAATTTTGCACATCACCTTAAGACTACTGCTAAGCATTTAATTTGTGCAGGAGAAATTGTGGCTGCCTTTAGTCTGCTTTAGTTGTGACCTTCTGATGGCAGGCATAACTTGATGATGCATCTAAGGTCAGTGAAATATAAAAGATTTCCAGGATTCCTCCTTGACCTGCACTGTTCCTCACCTCTGCAGCCTGGTAACTAAGCATTCTCTTCTTCCTCAGGGAAAGAGTTGTCTTTTGTTGCTCTGTTTCCTTGCATTACTCACTTTTCCCATTCAGTATCTTCAGAACATGTTGCCAGTTGCTCTTGGTAGTGATCAATCCCCTGCCTTTCCTTTTGATTTTCAACAGTCATAGCAACATCATTGCTCCCCTCCTAACAGTGACAGTCCTATTTGGGTTAAAGTCTGAAACATGATGATGAGCTGTAATCAGGATAAATACTTCCTCCTGAAGTTATTAGAGATTTTTTTTACCTTCTCAGATCTTTTTCTGCCATTGTGAACACTTTTCTACTTTACTTAAGTTAGAGATCTGAAAGAAAAGAGTTTTCATTATGTTCTACCACATGTGAAATTATATCCTCATTTCATAAAAGCTTGAATTATCTTTCAGACAGGCTTTTCAGACTCTCTCAAGCAGTGTGTGTCCCTCTTGAGCTTGGGATCCCAGAACTGGACACAATACTCCAGATGAGGCCTCACCAGGGCACAGTAAAGGGGCAGGAGAACCTCCCTCGACCTAATAACCACAGTCCTTCTAATATACCCCAGAATGGCATTGGCCTTCCTGGCTACAGAAGCACACTGCTGGCTCATGGCCATCCTACCAGCCACCAGGACTCCCAAGTCCTTCTCCCATATTATGTATATGATTGTTCATGCAGCATAAGTACCTCCTTCTGGAGCTGAATGTATCATAGACCTAAAGTGTTCTTAAAGTTGACACCTGGGAGTGGATCTCAGTCTCTGATCTAGATAAACCTCCCTTTCTGATGCCTCCTCTTTATCTGTGTCAAGTGTTACGTGAAGTTACTCCAGTTTGTAGATTGTCTGGAAATACTCCAAGCTTCCCTTTGTGCCAAGTGATGAATAATGATGAGTGTTGTGATGTCTGCTATAAACAAACCACACTGGCTTGACTCTGCGTGCTTCCTAAATTAGAAGCACAATAATATCCAGGAATTACAGATATTTTCCAATATCTGTAACCTCCACAAGTTCTCATGGTTTACTTTAAAGCAAGAGAAACTGATTCCCAAAGTTTACCTCTGTTATCCTTGATAACAGGAAGGCAAACAGTGTCAGTTTTAACTGAGTGTCACGGTTGGAAAGCTCATTTGTCAAACAAGTTTTCCCTCCTCTAACAACAAGAGCAAGGAGACTACCCTCTGGAGCATTGTGCTGTGTTTCTGATGTCTTAAATACAAAGCTGTGAGGAAGGACAACTAATGGAAAAAATTACCATAGTCAAGAATTGAGGGATGGTTGTGGTGAATATTCATGTGGGTAAGTGATTATTTAGCTTTTTGTCTGCATTAGGCCTTTAAATACATAATTTTATACTGCTAGGTGTAGTAAAAATTTGTGAAGTGATAGCTACACAGACTCCAATTATCTACAAATGCTGATGGAACTGGCGCAAAGCAATGATGGCAAATCTGAAAAGTGAACACATTGGGAAATTGAGATGACTTCTGGTAAGTTACTGAGTTTAGCTGTATCAGAGGTAGAGGCACTGTCCTTGTCTCATACACTCTAGCCATGAGTCCTGACTACTGCTGTAGGTGAATGTTCAGGCAGCAGTCAGTGGAAATCACATGGCTGTTTAGCTCAGGTGGGATGAGACCCTGTTGGATGATGCCTTGCACAGTTGAGCCTAGTTGTGAGGCATCTTTGCCCATGGCAGGGAGGCTGCAGTAGATGATCTCTAGAGTCCCTTCCAGCCAAAGCCATTCTATGATTCTGTTTTGTGACAGGAGAAAAGCAATGAGCATGGAAAACCTGGACTTGGACTGTGCAAACTCTTTCCAGCTCCTCAAGGTAATTGCATTGCCCTGAACACTGCTAATCCTAAAAGCACACACACCCCCCTGATAACCTGCATCTTCAGGCTGGGAAAGAGGATCTCATTTAATTGGTGAGAAAATAGAAGGAAATGTTATTGGCCTGCCCCAAGATTTACTGCTTGTTTTCACAACTGAAAGCTTCACAGTTGTTGAGGTTATTGTATTGTGCTCCTCGTTGCCAACTTGACTTAAATACCATTGCAGCAGGGAGCAAATCTCTAAATCAAACGTGGTGGTTGATTCATATTAGGAAACCCCAACAGTATCAGTAAGTACCTGGCATGGCCAGATGTGATGGAAGAGTGAAGTTTGCAGGTGATGTAAGTCAGAAGCACATGCTCTTAAGAGCAGTGCAGGCATTTTAGACTGAATGAATGCATTTGCAGGAAAGTTGGTGAATTGTAAAGTGTTACTTAATGTAGATTTCTTTGGTTGGAAACCAGTCTTGACTCATTTGCTCATTGAAAACTAAGTTATTTTCTAGGTGTGGCTTATTTTTCTTTGATTGTCTTATAATTCTCACTAAGGTATTTAGCCAAAATTACTTTTTTTCCCCCCCATCATAATTCTGAAATAAGATTTCTTGATTATTCTCACTAAGAAGATTTGCTGAAAACTAACCTTCAAGCTAAACTTTATTAATAAAACCCCTGAAAATAAAGTTCCTATCAGTTTAAAAACACCTGGCTGCATTTATGCCCTTTGTCTAATCTGATTAAAAATGAACTCTTTGTTTCTGGAAAGTAAAGCATTTGACTAACTACTCCTAATCAGTTTTGAAAGCTCTGGCCTATATAGAATAGAATCATAGAATCAGTCAAGGTTGGAAGGGACTACAAGGATCATCTACTTCCAACCCCCCTGCCACGGGCAGGGACACCCTACCCTATATCAGGCTGCCCACAGCCTCATCCAGCCTGGCCTTAAACACTTCCAGGGATGTGGCCCCAACCACTTCCCTGGGCAACCCATTCCAGCCTCTCACCACTCGCATGCTGATGAACTTCCTCCTCATGTCCAGGCTGAATCTCCCCACCTCCAGCTTTGCTCCATTCTGCCTAGTCCTGTCACTACCTGATAGCCTAAAAAGTCCCTCCCCAGCTATTTTGTAGGCCCCTTTCAGAACCCAGAAGGCCACAATAAGGTCACCTGGGAGCCTCCTCTTCTCCAGAGTGAACAGCCCCAACTCTTTCAGTCTTTCCTCATAGGAGAGGTGCTGCAGCCCTCTGAGCATCCTCGTGGCCCTTCTCTGACCTTGCATGAAATCATGGAATGGTTTGAATTAGAATGGTCCTTTAAAGCTCATTTAGTCCAACCCCATCCTAAGCAGGGACATCAACTAGAGCAGGTTGCTCAGAGCCCTGTCCATGCTGACCTAGAATGTCACCAGGGATGGGGCATCTCCCACCTCTCAGGGCAACTTGGGACAGGGCTTCACTGCCTTCAGTGCAAAAAACTTCTTCTTTTTACCTAACCTAAATCTCCCTCTTAGTTTCGAACCACCACCCCTTGTCTTGTAACAACAGGCGTTGCTAAACAGATTGTTTAAGAGACCTAGGAAAAATTGGCACATAGACACACGTGCATTGTTATAACACTGGATCTTTAAAAGCCTTTATCATCCTCGTGGCAGAGTTGCACTGAATTTAACAGTACCAGTTTTGTATTTTGAGATGCAGTAAATGCCAGTGCTGATTTATTGTCTTTTATCCTCACAGACGACCTTCAGTGGAGTTTTTCATTTGGAGAGTGGCCACCTATGGCTGCTGTTTATCCCAATGTGTACACCCATGGATAGGCAGCTTTAGCCTCTAATCCAAACAGAAGTTTTCACTCAAACAAACCCAAATCTGCTGATCCTATCTCAGCAGGTGTAAATTAAGAAACTTGTGGAGCTGATGATAATTTAGGGGCTCCCAAGCTCCACGGCTAAAATACTTAGCAAGATTGTATTTAGGGGATGACTCTAATTAACAGAGGCCATGCTAATCCAAAATAAGGATGCAGCTGCTGACAAATTGTATTTAATTGGTTGAAAAACATGTTTCAAGATAACATATCAAATAGGATGTCTCCCCCCCAAAAAAAAACCAAAACAAACCAAACAACAAACAGTGAACACTGGAATCACTGCAGAACCTTTTCATTCATAGAATTGTTACTTTTGCCTTAAAGAAGAGATGAATAAACTTGTGTGCAAAGTGAGAAAAGGCCACTGTGAGTCAAACCCCCTGCTGCTGAACACAGCATTTATGGATCAGCTACCATGGTTCTGAAGTCCATAGAGTTTGTCTTCTGTCTCTGCCAGACACCCTACTCCTGTATTCAAAATCCTCCCAAGTTGGAGCAAAGCTGGAGGTGGGGAGATTCAGATTGGATGTGATGAGGACATTCTTCACCATGGGAGTGGTAAGGCCCTGGAACGGGTTGCCCAGGTGGGTGGTTGGGGCCACTTCCCTGGAGGTGTTTAAGGAAAGGCTGGATGAGGCTGTGGGCAGCCTGATCTAGGGTAGGGTGTCCCTGCCCGTGGCATTGGGGTTGGAACTGAATGATTCTTGTGGTCCCTTCCAACCCTCACTGATTCTATGATTCTATGATAGCTTGGTGCTGAAAAATTAAGATGTGTTTTCAGGATGTTGCAACATCTTTTAGAGAGATCACAGAATGTCAGGGCTTGGAAGGGACTCAAAGAGTCCAACCCCCTCTGTCAGAGCAGGACCAGACCATCTAGCTCAGGTCGCTGAGGAATAGGCCTTGAAAGAGACAGACAAAATGTTTCACTTGCTGTTATTAGCAGAAGTCCAAAACAAAAAATGCAATCATGTAATCCTACAAATAGGAGATGCTCCTGTGAGAAACTGCTAACAGGCAGGATAGGGTAGAACAATGCACTGAGGAAAAAAGATTTTGTTGTTGTTGTTGTTTCATTCTTTATCTGCTCTCTGTAGATGCAGATTCTGGCACTGTGGGTTAGAAAACCATAAAATGCTGAAATTAGTGTGAGGGGAGATTTGCATCACTTGCTGACTTCATGTAACTGTGTTATTGAAAAGCCTGTTGAAAGTGGAGGCACAAGTGGGTGTTTACAGGGCTGGGTGGGGAAGCCTGAACAAACATGAGTTCTTCATTTCCTGGTGCAGCTTCTTGGGGAAAAAAAAAATGATCTGTGGCAAACAGGGAATTTGCTGCCCATCTTTATCTGAAGGGAAGAAGTGCTTTGCAGGGAAGTGTTTCTGATCAATATTTGCCTGCTTGCTTGCAGAGCTATGATTTTATTTATGTATATATGCATTTATGTATTTATTTACATAATTATGTATTTAATGATGTATTTATGCATTTATTTATCTATCTATTTATTTATTTATTTTTAATAGTGCCAACAAAATATGGCACAGAGAGAAACTACCTGATCTAATTTTGCCCAAAATGCAAAAACCTGTTAGGTTTCAGGCTTCTGCTAGACCACCTGTCTCGATTTCCTAGCCTCCTGGCCTCTGTCTGCCCTGTAGATGACAGATTAGCTGTGAACATCCTCTATAAAAGGAAATAGTGTTCTATAAAATTCACACCAGGGTTTCCAATTTAGTATCAGAGTCAGGACATCCTAAAATAAAATTGGTTTCAAAAATAGGTTTTGGGGGGGGGGGGGAGTGTGTGTGTCAGGGTTAAAAGCAAACAATCTCCTGATGTCAGTTTGTTCTGTGAGAAAACATGCATGGAAAAGGGGTTTAGTGTCTGGTTCAGGTGCAGTAGCTTTTTGCTGATGGGGAGCAAAGCAAAACAATAATAGCACGTTCTGTGAATCGAGTGTGATAAAGAAGAGTTCCTATAGAACAAAACAGGAAGTTTAAAAAAGGCCAAACAATTGATCTTTAAGGACAGGAATGATTGTTTTTTTCTTTTTTTTTTAAATTTTAACCTTTTTGTCTTGGCTTTAATTTAGAGTTCAGAGAGCGATGCGAATCTTTGCCAGCAAATGGCTTTTTAGTGCATTCAATGCACAGATGTTGATGCCTTCGGAGATATGGAAATATTTTAGGTATTTTCTTTCTGCACAAGAAGTGCTGAGAGTTTTGGCTACCTAGGCTGTGCAAATCAGGATGTTTGTCTTCTTACACTACTCATTATCTTCCCAATATTGTTTGGTGGTTTTGTTGTTGTTGGTTTGTATTTGTTTTTTTTGTTTGTTTATTTGTTTGGGTTTGTTGGTTTGTTTTTTTTTAATTATGACTTGTACAGCAGAACCTTTGAGTTTTCCTGCGTTTTAATCTAAGGACTTTTAATTTCTCTTCCCCCCCACCCCACTTTTGTTAAAATGTACCTTTTCCAAATATTATTTTCTAGCTCTTGCCTGTGGTTGAGGATGGTTTTGCTTTGAATGTCCATCAAAAGCAATCAGTTATCTGACTTGGGTAATAATCTTTGGTCCAAAATTGAACTGGGTGGTAATCTTTGGTCCAAAATTGAACTGCACTTTGTCTGGGCATTTGCATCTTGAATCCCTTTCTCTTTAGAAATTTTATTGCCTTTTTGGGTGCATTTTAATAAAATGAGCCAACTGTATGCAACTGATAATTAAATATAATGCAATCTGACATTGCTACTCTACTGGAAATTGTTAACCCTTGTCTTGTAGTGAAAATGATCCATGATGCAATGTATTAGTGCTTGATGTAGGTGCACAGTTTGGTTACTACTCCAATATTCAGAATAAGTTTACAGTCTTAGTTTTTATTCAACACTGGGGGGGGGGGGGGANCCATTATAGACCTTTCTATTCTGTCTCTTCTGAGTAGTTGGGTTTAACTTCCAGCCAATTGCTCTTTGCAGCTATCCTGAAAAATTTTGTAGTGCCACTGCTCTCCACCTGGGTCCTCAAAGAATGTGATCAAATCATTGCCTCAGCTTTTCTCTGTTAAGCTGAAAGCATCGAGTCTCTGAAGTTTGCACCATCAAACCTCTGACTCATTCCTGTGCTTGCCTTTGATATGGTTGTAGCTGATCAATGCTCTGTTTAACATTAATTTGAAAATGGGTTATGCTGTTCTAGAAAAGGTGCAGGGCCACCAAACACAGAGATAATGGAACTTCTGTGCTGCCGCTTTCTGCTCCTGCTTCATAGGCCTCCTTTTAAACATCCCAGAATCACAGTAGCCCCTCTGGGCACGTATTTGTCTAAAAATCCATCTTCGTCTGATCATCCTTTTCAGTGCTTCTGATTATCAAAGCAGAAGCCATTGTCTTTTATCCCATGCATGACTTTACCTTTGCTTATCTTAAAAATGCCTTGGGATTGCTTGTGTCCACCTTCCCACGTGATGGTGCTTGCTCAGTATCAATGAACTCTACCCTTTTTGTTCTTTGCCTCTTCCCCCAGCCTTCACATCTTCTGCAATGACTTTGCTTTCTTCCAGAGGTGTTAAGCTGGAGAAGAAAACTGATCCTATGGAATCCCACTGAAAACAGAGCTTATGTCCAGATGTTCTGTGGCTATGTTAGCCCAATGTTGAGCAGGATTCTGCTCAGAAGCACATGCCACTGCTTTCAGACGGGAATGACACAGGCAGCCTGGCCTTTGGCTGGCCAGCAAAGTGGTGGGTGGAGCAGGTATGAATGATCTGAATAGGTTGCACTGATGCTATTATCAGCTGGACTTGTAATGCCATCAAAAAAAACCCCCATCCAACCTGTTGGCATGATCTAGTGTAAACACACAGAAATTAACATGTAATCACCATCCTACAGTTTTTGTTGACTGAGTCCTGCTGCTGGCACTGTTTGGTTTTATGCAGGGCTTTTAAAGAGGTTGGCAGACCCTACAGTGTTGAAGTTATCCCAAAGATATTTGTTTGCAGTGGCAGAGACTGTCTTAATTTCAGTGTTCTGAACCTTCCGTGGCATTCTCCCACCTGAAAATCATGAAGCATTCTTCAGAGTTCCTCTGCCACTGCTTGTTCTGAATCATGGTGCCACTCTGTTGGTCAAAACCATCCAACTTCAGTAAGCTTTTTAGAGAAGCCCCTTTTGTTGCCACTGAAATCAAATGGATTTTCATCAGGCTTCTCTGATTGTCCATGCATAAAACAGGTTGGGGAACTCTCCATTGCCTGACTCTGCTGTGTCCACATTATCACTGAAGGTTTATGGTAGCACCATCACACTGCCTTTGGTTTTTAAGTAAACTAAAAATATTCTCAGTCTTTTTAAAAAAATAACTGGTTTTTTTCATTGTCATTAGATTTCCTTGGTTTTATTTTATATAAAACTATTTATCTAGCTCATTGTGGCTTCTTGAGCAACTGGCTCCTTTCCAAATTATTGAAACAGCTTCTTGCAAGTAAATTTCACCAAACCATTTAACTTGGTGAGCCAGAGCATTTAAAGTGGCTGATAGATACATTAACCTCTATGTGCATGTGTTTATGCAGATGACTGTTTTGTGGTGCTTTTGGAAACATAAAACCTGAGGTCTCCTAATAGATGCATCTACAACTTTTTGTTTTTCATAATTTCTGAACATAAAATCTCAAACTCTTGGTATCCAGATCTAGAACTGACACAGCCCATATGATGTCCCAGCTCTCATTATGGACGATGCCTGCTAATCCCATTTAAGGTTTCTGAACACTCTTATGAGGTTTATTTTTTAAACTCATCTTTTCCAAACATTAGCTGCAATTGCACAACCTTTCCCCCTCTTGATGAAGTTATAGAGGCAAGGATAACACCAGATATCTGCAGCTCCTCCACATGCATCCTTGATTTGCTCAAGGCTTAGGCAGTGCCTCAGGGGAGAATGCTGCTGGGAGTCTCAAAGGACCCTAGGTAATAAAAAAACCCAACTAGCTGGGCTTTGAAAGAACTAGCTGAACTTTAGCAAAGATCATGTTCCTGATTCTTTGAGTCAGTAGAAAACACCCTGTAGTTTGGTACAGAGCCGTGCACTGCTGCTGAAAGGCTTTTCCATGTCTCCTTAAGATACAAGTTGAGCAACATGCAATATTGACACCTCCTCCCAATCACAGCTGTGTCACTCAGCTCCCCCGGGACTGATAGGGGAACAGGATCCCTCAGTGCTTGAGGACGTGGACAATTGCCCACCTGGTTTAGGATCACAGAGTAGAGGATATTCTGATGTAACCATCCATCCAAGCTAGGCAAAGAGAGAAAACTCTCTACTTGCTTTATTAGGGCTATCATCGACCCAGAGCAGCCCCGGAGACAAGACCTGTAATGTTTTCCTATTTCCATTTCAAACAATTCAGGTCCCTTCCACAAATAAGAAGGCTTTGTAAGAACAGTTTATTAAAAAGAGGATCATTGGGAAAGCAGAGCAGATCCTCCTGGACAACAAATACTTGACCTTTTGGTATCCCTGATATCCTGTGAATCAGATGGCTGCATTTTCACCTTTATTTGTTTACTTAGAACAAGGGAACCTTGATGTTGCCTTTTTTCTTTTTTTTCTCTCCCCCCCTTTTTTTTTTTTTTGGGGTCATTGTGTAGCTCACAGCTATTTGTTGCATCTGTTTCCTGCAACAAGGAAGGAAGCTCCGTGCTGCCTTTCTCCAGCAGGTGGAAGACTTGCTGCAGCATGTGCGGCTCAGCAGCCCGATTGCGGGTAACTCACCCGGGGAGGGGATAAACCAGCCTGGTAAGCAAATGTTATCAAAACCAAAAGGCACTTTTTAATTAATCTGTTGGTTGCCACGACTTCGTTAATCGTGGAAATAGAACGGTGGAGGCAATCGCTGCGCTAAAAGAAACATTGAAACCTGCATTCAGACACGGAACGTGGGAGATGCCGCCAGGGTAAATCCCAGCGCTATAAATAGCTGCGCAAGCCCTGCTGGGTTTTGTTCTATATTTGTTCTGTCATCACAGCTGTAGAAACTTCTTGTGAGTTCAAGGAATATGCTTGCCCAACGCACTGCACTTGGGAGATATAGAAGGACTTTCTCAAAGTTCAGCAGGACATCAGTATTAACATTTATATATATATATTTTTTAATCAGGAAAGGTATGTTTGAAAAAAATAAAACAAACAAACCCAAAGCTTTAAAATATTAGAGATATTTGTCCAGGGCAAGTAAGAAGAGAGAGACCAGATAAAGTCACATAAAAATGCCTTGTTTTATGCAGCTTAAAATAATGAATTATTTGAGTGCCATCCTCTTTTGGCAGCATATTTCTCTTGCGCTTCTACAAGTCTGTGCTGTACGAGCCTGCTTTAACTTTTCTGTTCTTTATGCTTTCATTGTGGTGTTGCAGAACCTTCAGAGCATAATTACCACATTTATTTTTGGTACTGTACTTTTACAGGACTGGTAGAAACAGCCTGTGTTGTGGAGCTGCCTACACTTGCAGTGGGAGCCAGAAAACTCTTACAATAAACGAAACACAACTGTATGGTTTAACAGGATCTGGGGACAGATTGACTCTCGTTGTAGTCAAATAGCTTTCCTTCTCCTGTTGTTCTGCCTTCATCTCTCTCGGGTTTGAAATATTCAGTGACAGGGATTTGAGATATAGCATCTGACAGGCGATGATGTTGCTGTGCTTGTGTACTTCAGTGCTGGCTTTCATGGGAATTGCACAGCTGAGACGATTGCGCCGTTCATTGATTTTTTGAGTAGATAAATAGTGCCAGAGCTTGCTCAGTAGACTGAAGAGGTTGTCTGTTTAATTGCTTGTGAATGTCAGGGGGCTGCACGGGCTGGTAGGTGCATGTGAAGGTGTCTCCAAGCTGCTCCTGTCTAACTGCTCTGGCCAGGAGCGGGGCAGCCAGCAGTACTTTGGCAGCCCTGGCCATTGGGCTTCATTGGGACTGTACTGAAGGAAGAAAGGTCTGGATGCTGAGGTTTCTGTAGCACAGCACAAACACACAGCTCTGCAATGGAGCTGAGACTTATCCCCTATGCCAGTTAAATGAACCGTGAGATTCTGCCCTGCTGTAGCTCTGGAACCCGGTTACGTGAAGCTGCACTTTAAATATAGGCTAGGACATGGCTCAGTGGAGTTTACACTCCTCCTCCCACCCCCTGGAGAGTGCTCTGAAGGACTATTTCCATTACAGGACTCTAAGACCATTAAGGGGTATTTTGCATTTACGACATCATTATAGCAGGCATAAAAGGCAGCAGTGAGATCGATGTGCCTTGGTGCCACGGGAGATGAAAAGCTCTCTTCCACCTCCGGGTGGCACTGCTTAAAAACGCTTCTGTGTGCTCAGGGCTCTGTGTAGGAACTGTCCATCATGCCTTCCCCAGCTGCAACAGCTTGCATCATCATGCACAGCAGATAAACTGCTGTTTTCCTCAGTGTAAATAAGAAAAAAGAGCCTTGGGAAAGCTTCTGATCACAAACCACAGCTCCAGAGCTCCGGGATCTTGTCAATTTGTGCCCCTTTTCCATATCCTACAATTTCAGCTTGCTGTTCTTAAATCATTAGTACATAGAATCATAGAACCGTTGATGTTGGAAGAGACCTTGGAGTCCAAATGCTCACCTACAGCTCACAATCCCACCACTACTGCTAAGCCACTACCACTAAACTATATCTCTCAGCACCACAGCCACACATGTTTTAAATGTAGTGTTGTGGGTGTTATTCTTACAGATTTTCCATGTGCTATTTCCACCAAGTTCTTCTTACCTGGTGATAAACGGCAGAGGAGGAATCAGAATAGGAAACCCCACTTGGATCATTGGCTTGTCCCACAAAGATTCTGTGATGTATGTTCTTAGGTATAACAAATATTATTCCCTTCCACCAGCAGAAGTCCAAAGCTGCCATCTCCAAGCTTCTCTAAAGTCATATTTCAGCATCTGAAAACCATGCCATTGAAAAGGAGGATTTCTGGCTTAAAATGGGTTTGTATCAGGGCTGTGAGTTGTCACAGCTCTTCCAGGTTAGTCTCTTCAGAACTCTTTGTGACTGAGATGAGTGAGATATAGCAGCTATTCTTCAAGGAGTCTCAGGGCTCTCACGTATTGTCAGGTTTTATGGAAGGTACCACAAACTATGAAAGTCACAAAAAAACCTGAGACAACTGATAGTGGTGTACACACTGTCTCCAATTATGCCTTGCCTTCCATAATCCCATTTTAACAGCAGGTCCTGTCTTTAAACACGAGAGTTTGGGGCAGAGGCAGAGTTATGGTATTACATTCTGCAGTCATTTACTTAGGTTGGGTAGGTGCTACTTGATTAATACATTTCAACTAGTCTGCTGCAGATCCATTAATGGAATGCAGAGGTAGGATATAGGAGGAGAGATCTGAATAGGATCAGAGATATAGTGAGGGAAAGAGGAATCCTTGCTCTGTTTAAAAATAAAACCTTATAAGCAGAGCCCGGTAACTATCATAGAATTATAACTGTCATCCTACTTATTTATTTTAATGGTAGATCACTGTTAATTTTGGTACCCTTAAAAATTATATATATATACATATATGTGTATATATATATATAATTATAACTTTCTGCTGCTCTGGGAAGCTGCTCTGGTGCTGGGAAGAAAACCTGCAGAGAATATTGAAAAGAGAATTTAAAAATACTTCAGGACTTGGCCAGGGTTTTTGGTGTTTTGCTCTTCAAACCCAGTTTCGGATTTCACACTAAAGTACGAATATATTATGTGGTGTATTTTAGTCACTCCATTACACCCTGCTTCACCAGAGCATTTCTTCATTTTCATGTAACTGCAGCAATTGAAATGTAACAATATAACCAGCAGTGCTTCTCACTAAGGTTCCCAGTAACACTTTATTGCAATTCAAAATGAGAGGTATAACATATCTTTTTATTACATAGTTTGATAATTTACATAGACTCTTTGGCCTAGGGGCAGCATTTCGAACTGTTCCTAAGTTCTCCTAAATCTCATCTTGGATTTCCACAATTCCTGAACCCCCAGCAAATTGTTTATTGTGGACACAGCAAAACCTGCTCTCTAACTTAAGCAAATAAATTGGTAGTGCTGTGGCCAGGGAAGCACAATATTTCTTCAGTAACTGTTTTCTCAAATACTTCACCTTTTTGGTGTGTGAATCTTTTCCAGAATCACAGAATCAATTCCACATTGACTAGACCTAGCAGTTTCTCACGAAAATGCTTTAAAGTTTCATTCATGTCTGTGCAATTTTTTTTCACCCTGTCTTTGCTAGCCTAATTGATCCACCTCATTAATAAGTAACATCAGATTCTAAGAGGTGCCAAACTCTTCGTGATGCCCACAAGATGTTACGTGTCGGAGGTGCAGAAGAAGATCTTAAACTGTACTTTTAAAAGCCAACATCAAATATTTCTCTGGAGTGTTGACCTCTATTGCGAAAGAAAATGTTTGCAGGAAGGAAAGTTTACAGAAGAGTCATGTTACAGACTCAGTCATTTACACACTCCTCAGGTTATCAACTGAAAGCATGATAAGGGATCAATCAGGTCTGTTGCTTGAGTGTTCAATAATCTGTTTGCTGTTGCTATAGGTACTACAGAAAGTGATACTGAACGAACATCAACATTTGCTTCCAGCTGGGGAAGTAGTGGCTGGAACACACTGTAGCTGCAGTGTGTGAGCAGAAAGAGGCAGCATCCATCCCTTGAACACTGACTATGTGGCTTGGAGTCTTCTCTCACATATTATAGCACTTCAAAGACCTTGCTGGCTATTGAGTTGTTTTCTAAAGGATCAGGTAATACCTCCTTCACTTTTTTTCCCCTGATGATTCTTTCTTTCGAGTAATAATGAGGATGAATTTATGCTCTGATTACATTGCAGCATATTAGATTTGTGAGGGCTTTTGGGGCGGGGGAAAGAGGTTGGGGCAAGATATTTGTTTGTGATGTTTTGACATCAAAACTTTGTTAACATATTAATTGTTGTAGCTAATGTTTTATGTCATCCTTTGGAAGGATGTGCACCAGCGTTACTTAGATTTGGTTAACAGAGTTAATCACATTACCTCACACCTGGTTTTCTTATTGATTAATTTTATCTCCAGAGAATCAGAGGCCTTGCAGCTTTCTTTGACCTAAGTGAAAGCCTCTTTTTTTTTTTTTTTTTTTTTTTTTTTAAGAAGAATATTTTCATTTGGATGCTAAACCTTAGGTGCCTATATTTGATTTAATTTGTTTCCTTGTATGTAAGCCTACAAAGTGCCAGGCTGGGCAATGTCCAAATGTGTAAAGCCTTTCCTTACATTTGAGCTTGTGCTGTTCATTCTAAAGTAGAGATATTTCTGTTTTGTTGTCCCTAAGTCCAGAGAACAAAGACAAAAAGTCTAGCATGTTGCAATGACACAATCACTGAACTCTTTTTTTGGAACCAGTAAATGAAAATAGAAACAACTATACAAATGACCTTTATGTTTTGCATTGCTTTTTGAGCGGCAGACCTGGCTTGACATTTATTTGAAAGTCAAGCTTTCATCAGCTAAGAAATTACTTGTGCCAAGTAGGACAAAATGCAGCAGGAAAAGGCAAGAATCTCTCCAGAACAGGCAGCAGTGAATGTCTTTTACTGGGATGTAGGACAGGATGGAGCTGCCTTATAAAAGATGTGAGCTCAGCAGTACGTTCTGTTTGATTTTGCTCCAACTGTGTTATGCAGGCAGATTTGGAGCTGACATAAGTCTCAGAGCCGAGTGTGTAAACACAGCAAGTTTGTGACTGTCTTTAAAGACAAACCCAGCCAAAAAAAAACAAACAACCCATAGATACGTGGAATTCCACCATGATATTCCTAGATACCTGACTTGGGACTACAGACATGGTGGTTAGATTGATTTAACTCTTCCAGCACATCCATAGCCTTCTTGTCCCAGGGGCTCTAGAACTGGATGCAGTACTCCAGACGAGGTCTCACCAGTGCAGAGTAGAGGGGGAGGATCACCTCCCTCCACCTGCTGCCCACACTTCATTCAGCCCAGGATCTGTTTGGCTTTCTGGGCTGCAAGAGCACACCGACAGCTCACCTTGAGCATCTCATCCACCAAAGCTCTCTTCCAACCTCAACAACTCTGTGGTTCTGTGATTCTACCGCTGAAGATATCTTAACTAACTAACAAAACAGTCTCAACTTTCACTTCACAGAATGTAAACAATTTTGTTGGCACATCAAAAAGCAAATGGATTGTTTGTACTGTTATAAGCCTTTAAGAACATCTTAATGAGCCACTCCTTGTTGAAGTGAGTGCTCGAGGTGGTTACCGTTTATGCCATGGCAATATAGATGCTTTCTGTTCCTTTGTCTGTGCTCTCCTGCCTTGGCATCACTCTTGTCAGCAGCACAAACAAATCGTGTGCTTAGAAACTGTAAACATGGGAACACAATCAGTGCCATGTACAGCTTGTGATTGCATTTTGTGTTCTGAGACGCGATAAAGATCACCTGGAGCTACTTGCCAAGTCCTAGTTGCACAATATTCAGTGACACAAATTGCCACCCATGAGATTTTACCTGAGAAAAGAAAAAAAAAAAAAAAAAAAGGTGTTTGTTGTGTAAGGAGCCACTTACGCTGTAACAGTAGAAGTACATCTAAAACACATCATGCAAGAACTGCAAGATTGGGCTCTGTTGTCTTGTGTTTGTCACAGAGTGCTTCAAATAAGTGAATAGTTGTAGAATTGCATTCTCCGACGTGCGCATTTTGTGTGAACGGCTCAAAGACAGCTCAAAGTGAACCAGGCAAAACCTGAGGAGAGATGGAAGTGGTACCTTCTGGTGCTAGCCAGGCTCCTCCAGATTTCATGGCCGTTAGTAAATTCAGGCATTCTTCTCTAGTCCATTTAATGTGTCCACTCTTCATTGTCTTGGCGAGCAGTAAGTGGTCTGTGCAACCAGCCTGACTTTGGCTGTATTGTAGTGGGAGGGGATGCCCAAAATGAATAAGAGGAAAGTCAAATCAAATAAACCAGTCAGGAATGATGTTGAGGATTATATCTGTTTCTCATAACTAGGTCAGTGTAGTTTTCAGGCAGTAATTTTGAAATGACAGGATTGTTTTTTTCCCCACAAAACTGTGGGAATCTTTGCCATAAGGTGTTATGGATGCTCAGAAGCATAAACAGAAAAGGGAAGGAATAGAGAAAAGTTAATGGAGAATATATTAATCAGCAGCTCTTGAGCTCATGGTCTGTAAGCAACATCAAATTCAAGCTGTCACTCGACCATGAAATTTGGCAAGTTTGGTGGGCCAGAGGAAGGATTTGCAGGTGTGTTTTCTTGTTTCTGGTGTTCCTACCTAAGACTCTGCTGCTGGACACAGTGAGAGATGCTGGCTAAGCTGATGGTTCATCTGGCTTAGCCCTGGAGTTAAGTTCAAATATCTTTTATTTTTTTTTTTTTTTTCCCCTTCATGTAGATGAAAATCTTGCTTTTTCCCATCCTGGTGTATAAGAGGAGAGTAGTAGGGTATCGTAGCTGTGAAGATCCACCTCAGTCATGATATTATATCACACAACCTCTCTTTCATTCACCTCCCAGTTTTGCTGATGACACCTGACCCAAACAGGACTGTTTTATTCTATTCACATAAGCAACATCTTTGCTGCTGAGGGGTCTCTGAAAGCTGCATGTCAAGGTAGAGCTGTCTAAGAGATGCCTTCTGCCAGAAATTGTTAGGGTGAGCTCTTTGAAACATAACACCTTAGCAGCAGCCTTTCAGAATCACGCTGCATGAAAGCAGCACTTTCTGCATAATTTCAGTGCTGCTTGTGCCTCCTCTGCCCCTTCCCTGAAGCACACTCTGCTGTTCCTGTCGTCGTTGCTCATTGTGATACATTTCTTTAGTAGACTTGTAGGTACTTCTGTGTTGGACCTCACCTTTTTAAATGCCGCAGATGTCATGAGTAGCTTTTATGCTTCAAAAACAACAGAGTTATCAGGAGAATAAAAATTAATAGGAAACACTCCAACTGAAAAAAAAAAACAACACCACAAAAAACCAAAACACAAAGACAATGACAGGACATAAGAAAACATTTTCTTCCTACAATTTCTTCACTTACCACCTGCAGCTGAAAGCAGCATGTCTGTAATACAGATTTTTTTTTCCCAGTGATTTGCATTTGCCAAGCAGTAAAAGTGTTGTACTTTTCCTAGCTGTTTGAATATGCAGGCCCACTCAGCTCAAAAATAGTTCGGCTTTGAGTCTGTCTTTTTTTGTTCCTGTGGCAGCTCTCTCTTACAGAGCAATGTTCCTCTCAACATGAGAATACTTTGGTCCCATTCTAAATCATTGTCTACTGTGCATCTTTTGTTAGTCTCTTCGGGCCTTTTGTTACATAGGGATCTAGGTCCCCAGTTCAATTGAGTACTTTTTGACCAGTCCAGGACAAAACTTGTGTTTTGTTCTAGCAGAAGAGCCAGCATAATATGTGCACTTTCTTCTAGAATATATTTTGATCTCAGGAAGGTGCCGAGGGCTTTATTCCAACACTTCAGTGCTCAGATCAGGCACCTAAATTTATTTCAAATCTCAAAATTTAGAAGAAAAAAAAATCTGAAGCAAAAACTAAGAACTAAAAAAAAAAAAATTACAGGCAGCTTTAGAAATGGAATCATAGAATGATAGAATTGTCAGGGCTGGAAGGATCTGCAAGGACTATCTAGTTCCAACCCCTCTGCCCATGAGCCTTAAGCAACCTTTGCCACACAAGAGGTTCCAACTCAACACAAGGGGGAACTTCTTTACTGTAAGGGTCACAGAGCACTGGAACAGGCTCCCCAGAGAGGAGTCTCCTTCTCTGGAGCCTTTCGAGGCCTGTCTGGATGTGTTCCTCTGTGATCTGTGCTAGATTGTCTGGTCCTACTCTAGCAGGAGGCTTGGACTCGATGATTTCCTTGGGTCCCTTCCAGCCCCTAGCATCCTGTGATCCTATGAACCTGATCCAGTGGAATCTGTCCTTGTCCACAGCAGTGGGGTTTGGACTAGATGATCTTTAAGGTCCCTTCTAACCCAAAGTATTCTATTATTTTTGGAAATAGCAAAAAGCCACCTGAACTTGGTTCCCAGCAACCGTGGGTTGAACTAGGAAATCTCCACAGGCAATTTCCACCATCAGCTGCTCTGTGATTCCAAGCCAATACCCTTACAAACTGTGTCTGAAGCTGTTTACTGCAATCAGAAGGGTCACGAATATCTGCTGGCTCATACGTCTCAGTGGCACTTAGAACAAATAAATCAGTATTTGGTGGACAGGGAATTCATTATGGATATTAAAGGACGAGTTGGCACTTGCTTTATTTATTGCAAATGAGGACAATATTCTTTATTCCACATCTATTCAGTCTATTTGACTGTATCCTCTAACCACACTTTTCATCTACTTTGCAATAATGAAAGACTAACTATAACTGCCTTCAAAATGCAAGAATTTGCACAGCATTCATCGTAGTTGAGGAAGGGGTTTGCTTTGGGACCTTGGGTGCTAGACAGCTGAAACATTTCCAGAAGCCTGTGGGATCTGTTTGTGCTGTGATGTTCACACTTAAATTTATTTTCGGCTTTACGACATGAGTTTCTAAAGTAATCATCTGAAGCTTAACTGTCACCTTTGTCTGAACACATGCAAAGAATATATTTTTCTTACTTTTCTTTGTTGGGCTCAACCCCCAGGGTGCTCATTCATGTGAAATAAGTAAACAGTTGTCTGCATCTACATCTAATTTAAGACTGATGCTGCCAGTCATTTCTGGAAACTGCACTGCAGTTCACAGGCTTACAGGATGTCAGGGGTTGGAAGGGACCTAAACTTAGAGAGGATTTGATAAATGTCAACAAATATCTGAGGGCTGGTCAGAAGTGTGGGGACAGGCTCTGCTCACTTGCTCTCTGAGATAGGATCAGGAGCAATGGGTGTAAGTTGCAGCAAAAGAGGTTCCACCTCAACTCAAGGGGGAACTTCTTGACTGTAAGAGTCCCAGAGCATTGGCACAGGCTCCCCAGAGAAGTTGTGGAGTCTCCTTCTCTGGAGTCCTTCTTGGCCTGTCTGGATGTGTTCCTGTGTGACCTGAGCTAAATTGTCTGGTCCTGCTGTGGCAGGGAGGTTGGACTGGATGATCTCTTTGTGTCCCTTCCTACCCCTGTGAGCCTGTGATCTTGGCTCCTGAGTCTTGGGAGAGAGAGGAGGAGGACAGCCTTTACTTTTAGAGCTGTGATCGTAATGCTGATTGTCTTGTTAAATTCTAAACACAGCCTTGCCATCATGTAATCACCTTTAAAATTTGGGGTTTTTTTTCTTTTTTTTCTTCATTTCCAATTAAGTCAGAGTAAAAAAATCTCAAAAGAGAGGGGGAAAAAATTGGGAGGCTAGAAAGAAGAAAAAGGCCTGATCAATTTGAAATACTTCATGTAAAAGATTTGATATGTTGCTTTGATTGTAATGTTGTTGGTTTTTTTAAAATTTTGTCATTTAAAACATATGGTAAAGCTGCTAACGGAAAAGGATCTTCAAACCAAAGAACTGAAACAACTTCGATATTTTCTATATGACATTTGATTTTTTTTTTTTTTAATGTGTGTTTTGGTTTGAGTTGGTTTTTTTTTTTACATCATTTCAGGTCCTGAAATACACTGAACAGTCCATTTCCTCCAAACAGTTTTACTTCAGACAACTTTGAGCTCCAATTATGTGGCCTAAGGTTATAAAACCTTGGCCACATTATTAGCCCCACTTACTTGAATGGGATTAGTCAGCTAATGGACACAGTTTGCAGACTGGTTGTCTGAAATCCACCAGTATCAAGGGAAATATTACTATGACTAAAGACTTACTATTGTAAGAGTGAGGATATTAGCTCTGAATCCTTTGAAGCTAAAGAAGGCAAAAAGTATTTTCAGCCTCATTTGTCTCTTATCCACATCTGCTGCTACCAGGCATTGTGTTTAAAAAAGGGAATATTTATGAGGCAGTAATTCTCCTGAAACACCTCGATTTGGGCTGGATGAATTGCATGAGCCGGGAGCTGCAGTTCCTGAATTCAGGGATCTCTGCTCCTCCTGGAGAACTGCATTTGATTAGCCTCAGCTAAGGGCCAAACGCCCACCCAGCTGCTCACCCACTCCTCTCCTTAGGGGAGCAGGGGCAGAAAATTGGATGAGAGAGCTTGTGGGTTGAGACAGTCAGAGGAATTGCATTCCAATTAATGTCGTGGGTAAAACAGTCCTGACTTGGGGAAAATTAATTTAATTTATGTCAATGAAAGTAGATTCAAATATCAAGAAACAAAGATGAACACCAAACCAACACCTTTCCTCTCTCTCTTCCAAGCTCAGCTTTACTCCTTGATTTCAGACTCCTCCACCCACTCCCTGAGCAGTGCAGGAAGGGATAGAGGGTGCAGTAATTCCATAAGGGATCCTTTCAGTCTCTCCCTCCATCCCATATTTGTGGATCCTTCCAGAAGCTGCAATCCTACAGGCAAAAAATCCTAAGCTCTGGTATGTTTAAATTTAAGAAAAAACACAACTGTCTTGGGAAAGGGTAAATAGTGGTAACATTTTAAGCAGAATTATAGGAATTAAGAGCCAGAGAGCAGTGAGAAGACTGAAAAAGTTTTAAAATGGAATGGTGAGTTTATTTGAAAAACTGGGGAGGAAAAATTTTCCTCATTTCCTGCCCCCCCTCCCCAGAAATAGCCAAAATTTCTCACTTGGTCTTCAAAGCTTATAAATATTGATCCAAAAATATGCTGACCCTGCAGAGCCTCAATTTTCAGGTGGGTCAGCCTCAGGAATAACATCTTTCAGTTCTAATGTGTAGGAATATGCCTCCCATTTTAGTTTTTTAATGCCATGATATATCACAGAAACATCCAGGTTGGTAAAGGCCCTCAGTCCAACCTAGAACCCTACTCTACAAGATTCACCTTAAACCATAGCTGTAAGCACCACATCCAAACTACCCTTAAATACATCCAGGGTAGGTGACTCCACCACCTCCCTGGGCAGCTCATTCCAGTCTTTGACCACTCTCTCCATGAAAACCTTTTTCCTAATGTCCAATCTAAACTGCCCCAGCCTCAGCTTGAGGCCATTGCCCCTTGTTCTGTTTCCAAGTACCTGTGAGAAGAGCCCAGCAGCAGCCTCTCCACAATGTCCCTGTGGGTAGTTGTAGACAGCAATGAGGTCTCCCCTCAGCCTCCTCTTCCTCCAATTTACCAGCCCCAGCTCCCTCACATGTGTGTGTGTTTGCATATCTGGAGGGGGCTTGAGCATGGATCTTCCTTGAGGTCTTGAGTGACCTGATCTAGTGGGAGGTGTCCCTGCCTATGGCGGGGGTTGGAACTGGATGATCTTTAAGGTCTCTTCCAACCTAAACCATTCTATGATTCTATGATTCCTTCACACATTAGTTTGCTAAGCTGGCAGAAATAAGTCTCACACACCAAACCCATCCATTTATGTTTTTTTTTGAACCAGCTCCTTTCCTAGAGTACAAACACCTTGTGATTAATTAGCACTCCCTTGTCTTATCTTCTTGCCACTGCAGCTATTTTAGGTTACATCTTGATAGGGAGCTTTCTTTTCCACTGCAAACAAATTTGTTGTTATTGATTGCAGCATAAATAAATCCTGGAGTGTTAGGATTTGTCTCTCAATTTGAATTTTCAGCTTGAGAAAAGTCTGCCCGGAACTCGCAATTTAAAGAATGCCAATGGCAACGAAAGGAAAGCAGTAGCAGAATGGAAATGTGCTTTCTAGCCCTGAAATGGGGCCGCCCAAAAGTTATTTTTCACCCTCGTTCCCCTGTGGTGTTTCTGAAGGGAGATAAGAGTCGAGGATTGGTGTCCAGAAGACATTCTGAACAAAGGCTACCACACTTGCTGTAGTTCAAAAAGGCAAAGGAGTGACTGAGTTCTGTTTGAGGTTATATATCCTACAAGAGCCATGCTGCAACTACAATAGCTTCCCATATCATCATAAGTGGATGCACGACACAGGCTGTGTTTTTCAAGGAGCAAGTTTAATTCCCCAAAGCAAAAATAAGCCTAGAATAACATTAAACCAATAAGACAGTCTAATTGCTCAGAGACAGTTTGCGTGACCAGCTTACAGCATGTCACTTCTTCTTAGATCAGGCTCTCTAAGTAAACAGACATCTCAGCATCTGAGTGTTTCCCCGTGGCAGTCTGCTAAGAAAAACATGAGGAGAGCTCCCCACCATCACTCCTTCCACTTGCTCTTCCCTGTGATTTGTTTGAAGTCCCAAGGATTGATTTATCTGCTGAGCTAGGGCGGTGGAGCCCACACACCTGCCTGCTTGCTCCTTCTGATGGGGCTGTTGTTCTGTCACAGCTCCTGAAGGATTGCCATGGAATCACCTTTGCTGGTGACCTTATCAGATGTGTTCCTCTGTGATCTGTGCTAGACTGCCTGCTCCTGCTCTGGCAGGGGGGGTTGGACTTCATCTCCTTAGGTTCCTTCCAACCTCTAACTTCCTATGATCCTGTGATTTGGCAAGTGACCTTATCAGATGTGTTCCTCTGTGATCTGTGCTAGATTGTCTGTTCCTGCTCTGGCAGGGGTGGTTGGACTTGAAGGTCTCCTTGGGTCCCTTCCAACCCCTAACATCCTGTGAGCCTGTGATCTGGCAAGTGCCACTTTTTTTTTTTTTTTTCCCCATGTATCTAACTGGATCAAAATTCTTTATAAGTCTAAAATTTTGGTGAATACCAGCACTGCATGTGAATGAGTTTAGAAGTGCCAAATCAAAATAAAATGGAAGGAAAAGAAACAGTTTCAGGAATATAATATTGAGATACTGGAAAATGTCAGTTTAATCCAAGGGATGTAAAAGGAACGGAAGATATCTGAGTACAGTTTGTGTGTATGTGACTGTGTGTATCTATATATACTTAGATATAAACTTGCACATGCAGAGATGTCTGCTTAGAACATTTGTATATAAGTGAAAGGGAGGATAAATGGAGAAGGGGGGAAATCAGGCATGCTGGAGGGCTACAGTAGTTGAGGTGGTGACTGTCTTCAGATTTACAATTCAGTGTGGAACTCCTGAGTCGATTTTAGGAACAAGCATTCAGCTCTGTTTTTCACACTGAGTACTGCAAGTACAGCAATCAGATATAACTCAGTAGTACCTGTGTACTTGCGACTCCAGTTAACACTACTGGAGCAACCTCAATTCACACTAGCACAGTGATGCAACACTGGCTGTAGTTGGTTGGGCTGTTTCCTCCAGGCATCCTCAGGTTTAAGTCAGATATCTTCTCACTTGCTCCCTGCGATAGGACAAGGAGAAGTGGATGGAAGCTGCATCACAGGAGGTTCCACCTCAACACAAGGGTAAACTTCTTGACTGTAAGGGTCCCAGAGTACTGACACAGGCTCCCCAGAGAGGTTGTGGAGTCTCCTTCTCTGGAGACTTTCAAGACCTATCTGGATGTGTTCCTGTGTGACCTGAGCTAGATTGTCTGATGTGCTCTGACAGGGGGTTGGACTCAATCTCTTTGGGTCCTTTCCAACCCCTGACATCCTGTGATCCTGTGACCTTGGCTCCTGAGTCCTGGGTAGAATCATAGAATCAGTCAGGGTTGGAAGGGACCACAAGGATCATCTAGTTCCAATGCCCCTGCCATGCCCAGGGATACCCTGCCCTTGGACAGGCTGTCCACAGTCCCATCCAGCCTGGCCTTAAACACCTCCAGGGATGTGGCCCCAACCACCTCCCTGATCAACCCATTCCAGGCTCTCACCACTGTCATGGTAAAGAACTTCCTCCTCATGTAGATGCAGAGCCTTTCGATTGGAGTCCACAGTTGATGCTGTTTCTGTGTCTGTCAAAGAAATGGGGATCTAAACCCAGGGTTAATGTTAGGTGTTGCCACTGTGCATTTGTAGCTCTGAAGTCATCTATGGAGTCAAATGTACCCAGAGCAGTCTTCTCTTACACAAAGCCTAGGCAGGAAGAGCACTCAGCTAGTTCACTGTCTTGAAAGCTGAGACATGAGGTCTTAAATCCTTGCTCTAAATCAGACAGTGTACTGGAGCTCTGGAGTGGTGAGAGAGCCAGAGGAATGGAGGGCATGAGTAGCTTGCTGCCTGGGCTGTAAGGGGATGGTCAGGTTTCTTCAGGCAAGATGGGCAGAGCAGTGACGAGCTGTGTGTTGCACCAAAGCTAAGACATTAAGCAGCTTAGTGTTGTCAGAGCTGGAATGGTTGTACATGTGCCCAGCAACAAAGCTGTGCTGTTAGTAGTTTAGGAGCCTCATGGGCCTGGGCACCTCCAGGAGTCAGCAGCAGAGCAGAGAGGGTGTTTGAAAATGTAAGTTTTAATCAAAGACTTGAAAGTGTTGTAGGACACAAAGGCGTACAATGTGCCTAAACTCTGTCTTTGCCCCTTCTTGGCCTCAATTTATGAACTCACTGCCTCAAAACAGCCTCTGGACTCCACCAAGGAAATAATGTCAAGCCCCAGCAGTGAATTTTTTAGTGTCCTCCAAAAGATCTGTCCCTTGTGGTTATTTATGCTGCTGCCTCTTCATGAGATTTCTTTAGCTTATGCTTCGCAATGTCTTTAGCAAGTAGGAAAACTGACAAGATAATTGCACAAACTTTCAGATGGAAAAATTGAGGAACACGGGGTTAAATTTCAAGATAATCTGGCAACAGCTTGGCCAGGGACCTCCTGTGCTACCTGCTTAATACTTCTCTTTCATCATGCTCTTTTGGAGATGCAAAGAATTGCAGTTATCAATTAACAGATTGGTAAGAAGTACAAGGAAGTTAAGAGTAGAAAAAAAAGGAAAAGATTGTGTGACAACTTGAGCTGTCTTAATGAGTCAAATGTTCTGTAAAACATTAAGGTCCATGTAGAAGTTTTCTAACTCATGCAGGAAGAAGTTGATCTTTAATAAGCTGACAGCATCCATCAGATCTGCAGAGTGTTGTAATGTATCTGCTTTCTTTTTTTAAAAAAATATTTCTTTTTTTTTTACAAGTCACAGTTAAAGTCAATACAGGTGCCTGAATTATGATGCTCATGAACGGATTGGGAGGGTCATGAAGGCAAATAGCTGAGGGAAAAAGAAATTTTTGAAATGCAGGAGAAGAAAACTAGGGGTAGGAAAAAAAAAAAATCTAGTCACTGTTTTCAGTTTACAGGATTTAAGATGCTCTGTAAGCACTCACATGTCACTGCTGTGAATGGTGTAGATTTAATACAAAGCAAAGTGTAGTCTAGGATGCATTTTATTTTTTGGATGCCTGTACTCAGAAAAGAATGGAAGTATGGCTGAGCTTTCCCTTCATCTAGCATGTCTTGGGGAATAGAGAGGAGGTGTGGGTGGTTGAATACCTAACAGTACCTACCTTAGATGAGAAAATAAGGAAAACTGAACTGAGAATGATTATTCATTTAACTCTGGGAAAAAGCTGCACACTCCAGAATGAAATTCTAAGCCACTCAAAGATGATGGGTCAATTTGTACTTCTGCCAGTCCTGAAATTTTCCAGAGGGAGCTGTCCTCTGAACAGAAGCAGGCATTCACATTTGAGTTCAGTTTTAGTGGTGGTTAAAAACCAGAACAGGTCAAGCAGGAGTTTTGCAGTCCCTCTAAACAGGCAGGCAAAGCAGGGCTCTGGTTTTGCTGTTTTTCTCCCCACGGGCACATTTTCTTTTTTCTCCTTTTTCTGCATCCCCAGCTCTTGGTTATCAAATCTGTTGGAGAATTTAATGAATAAAAGTCCATGGGGATTAACTTGATAAGAAGTTCATGTATATCAAACACTAAAATGCTGTTGTAATGCATTGGCTCAAAATCTTATCAGTAGTAACATATTAATAGTGGCACAGTTTTGGGAGGCTTTACTGGAAAGGATGTAAACAGGCTGGGCACACCAAAGGGAACTTGACCCAGGCCTCTGCTTCTAATGTGATAATTTCCTTTTCAGCTTGATAGCAGTTTCCTAACTCCATACCTTACTGAGCAGTCCAAGTGAAAAAAAGAAAAAAAAAAAAAAAAGGCAGAGGCATAAGAGGTTGAAGGGACTTGGAAATATAAGGCACATTATCAGCATTTTCTTGGGGCACGAGGTCAACAGTAATAGTTTAACTGGTGTAGCAGCTGCTTGTTTTAAAGTAGTGACTCACACTCGAATGATAAAAATACTCCTGCTAACTGCTGTTCCATATGGCTCCCACTTAAACAAAGGGTGTCATTCAAGGGCCATAGGACTGCCGCAGGGAGGGCCTCATCTCACTTGGTTCTGACCCTGCTCTGACTCAGGATAATGCTGCAGAAAGGGCTGCTTGTGTTTCTCAACCTGGGATGTTGGTTATCTGCTAAGGAAAAAAAAATATATCAGCAAACATGATAATGTAATTGCTAACATATTTTATTTTCTTCTTTCTTGGGCATTGGTTTCCTGGATGTGTTGCTGATCTTGAGAAACACTGAAGACATATAGAAGGAGGTGGAAAATGTTGAGTTATATTTAGGTGCTTGGAGCATTTAGTCGGTTCAGTTATAAAATAAAGTCCATAGAAAAGGAGGAGTAATTACTCAAAATCAGAAAGAGTGGTGACAAAAATATTGTTCACTATTATTTTGATGCTGTGCTGATACAAAGAATTTTGGTGTCGGTTAGAAACTTTCTCTTGACTTGGAAAGCTTCCACTTGAGCTTTGGATCAGCCCAGGCACTGTGACACAAGTCTTTGCATAGGGCTCTTCGCCTGCTTGTGTGGCTGTGAGGAACGATGCTGCAGGCTAACTGCAGCCACCAGACCTTCAGCTGCCTGTCTCTATGCTGATGTCTCTGTAATCGGAAGGCAAACTGCCACAGATGCCCTTGGCCCTTAGAACAGATGCTCTGCACTCACCTGTCACAGTGTTCACAAATAACCAAACGTGAGCTTTCTCTTTTTTTTTTTTTTTCCTTCTTGTTTCTTTCTGCCTTTCATTGAGAGAGACCAGAACTAAAGTTTGTGACTACCTCACAGTGATAGTTTCACTTATTGTCCAGCCAATAACCCTCATAAAGAGCAGGACCAAGGTGGAGATGGAGTACAAGTTAAATCACAGAATGGTAGGGGCTGGCATGGACCTCTGAAGATCATCTGGGCAGAACTGAGAGCTGAAGGTGTTCTGGAGATAAACAGGCACGTAATTTAAAAGTGAGAATGACAGCAAGCCAGGAAATTGTAATCCTGCTTGCAATTACAGTGCTAATCACTGATCTGTTTTCTCATGTGGCCTGATTTTGCCTTCTTAAACCTTCTAGGCTAATTTTATATTTCCCTATGTTCCTTTCCAAATGATGTATATAAAAAAGAACTATTTTTCCATTAGTAAAACTCAGTTCTTATCACACTACCTTAGTAGCTCCATGGGTGTCAGTCAAGCTGCCAACATGAAAGCATGAAGTGTGGTTTTGCATCAATATTGATCAATATTTCTGTGGTAATTTTTTTTGTGTCAGCTTCCAGAATCCCAGAATGGTAGGGGTTTGAAGGGACCTCTGGGGATCATCCAGTCCAACCCTCTTGCTAAAGCAGGGTCACAGATCACAAAGTCCAGGAGGGTTTGGGATCTCTCCAGAGAAGGAGACTCTAAAGCCTCTCTAGGCAGCGATACTGATGCTATTATTAGTATCAAGTTGACAGTTTCTTCTGTCTTTGCAGAATGCATGGAGATTTTGCAGTATAAGAAGGAAAAGAGTGGAGCTTTTAAGTTATATGTCTGGGCAGAAGTCTTGTAAGCCTTTTGAATTCTTAAAGAGTTAAGGAGCATTCACACTGTCAAAAAGTGACACTTGTTTGTCATCTTCACCAGGTCCCTAAAGTATTATCTTTTGGGTGTCAAATTCTAGTGGCAGAATATACTGAGGGATTAGCTGGTTACTGAAAGTGGCTTTACATATACTGGAAAGCTAATGAGAGTGGCAGTGATATTTTAAATCCTGCACTTAAAAGAAAAATCAACTTCATAAAAATCCCTATATGAGAAGTTAAGTAATAAGACCTTAGAATAAGACCAAGTTTTGCCTTCTTCATCTTTTGGATGAGTAAACAACGGAGTTCTGCCCTGAATGTAAGCAGCACGTTGGCTAAGATAATTTAATACCTAAATACTTATGTTAATGTAGCATTTAAGAAAGCAGTGTTTGTAGAAAAATATCTGTGCTTATGCATCTTAAGAAAGGGGAGCTGGAGCAGTGTGTTTAAATTATAAATGTTGCATTCTCTATGAAGAAAAGCAGTTTAAAACTCATTATGGCTCACGGTGGTAGTATTTACTGAGCAGTGTTTTTGTTAGTGTTCTGCACAGCTAGTTTGGAGAGCTTGCTGTAATCCTGATTAAGCAAAGAAGCTCCAAATCAGATTATACATCTGGTAGCAATTAGATGGAACAGTTACTATCCAGGGACATAGTATTTCCACTAGAAAAAAGGAAAAAAAAAAAACCACCCCACATTCTGTAGTATAATTAAGCTTCTGTTAGGCATAATCCTCCTGTCACTTCATAAAATATATTCACACACGTTCATAATCATTCCATTGCCCTTTTCCCAACACATTGAAATGAAAAATATCTCATGGATGATAGAACTCCTTCGGCCTGGCATGTTTTATTGTGTGTCATAAAATAAACTATGGAATTATTTTCATTGTGGTATCTGAATAGAGAAAATAAGGGAGAATCTTTAACACGAAGAGGATCATCCTGACAAAGCGGTGGAACAAAAGCAAGGATTAATGGCAGGGCACAGTTAATAAGCATTCTCAGAGGGTGAGGAGCAGGAGATCCAATTTTAACATATTTCACAGAATCACAAAATTGTCTGGGCTGGAAGAGACCCCAAGGGTCATCTAGCTCCAAGCCCCCTGCGATCAGCAGGAAGCCCTCATACTAGATGAGGTTGCTCAGGTATATCACTAAAGAATTTAGTCTGAAGTATATAACCCTATGCTGATGAGAAGACAAATTAGATGACCTGCTTTCTCCACTCACATTTTTTATTAGATGTGCTTCTGTTAAGTCTTTTGAGAAATGCAAGTAAATAGGAAATTGTAGAAGTGAAATATTTAAAAGGCAAATAGATATTAAAAGTAATAGAAGAGGACATGCTGAACGAAACGTTAGATACTCTGCCCTGAACAATGGCTGCCTGAGGTGAACCTGGCCTGGTGATTAACATTAGCTGAGATTAAGCAAATGGATTATGATGGTTTTTTTTCTAGCTGAGCACACTTGGAATAAAGGCTAAGGATGTTCATTTCATATGGCATAGAGCATCACATGTACAATTTATAGATCTCTGAAATCAAGCTGACTACTCATTTACTTACATAGGATGTGACTGTGGGTGAGTATGCTGAAATTCTGTGCAGTGCTTACCAACTCTATGGCGTTAGACATATGCTTCTATATTTAAAACAAAGTGCTCCACTTTGTCTTTATGAAATTTAGCAGCTTTGTGCACAAACTTTGAATAAGTGGCTTTGTTTATGAGAATGTGGGCGAAGAGATTCACTTCTGAACACTCCTTGATTTTCTGGCAGAAGAAAATTCTTAATAGTGTAACTGCCAAAATATCCTAACAGGCATTCTGGATGATGCAATGTCAGCTATTTCTCAGGTTCAGAATAAAATAATTTAAGCATGAAAATCAGGGCTACTTTTTAAGATGAAATGAGGCTCTTACACTGTGATCACCTGTGTTGTATGAAATAGTGAGTTCTACGGTGGTAGTTATTCACCTGTTGAAATGTCTGCTCTTTGTAAGGTGCAGTTAGAATCTATCCTAAGGATGAATGAGTAATGTTCAGTATTAAAATTAATACTAGAAAACACTGGTACATGGTGTGCTATGCAACTATCAATTCTTTTATACATGGTGTGCTATGCAGCTATCAATTCTTTCATATGTGGAGTGCTATGCAGCTATCAGTTCTTTCATACATGGTGTGCTGTGCAGCTATCAATTCTTTCATATATGGTGTGCTATGCAGTTCTCAGTTTTCTGCCAAAACTGTTTTGTCATCCATTTAATCTTTTTCTTACCTTTGTGAATTCCTGTTTCTCATGAAAAAATGTCTCATTTCTTTATGTGTGTTCTCAGCTCTGTATTTCGTTACTTCCACAGTGCCAAGACTCTAATAGTTATCTCCATGTAAAATGTGTTGTGCTTCTTCAAATAAGGATGATTGCATAACCAAATGTTTTACACAAGTATAAATATTCAGAAAATGGAGGGACTAATTAAAAAGCAATTACTATCAGTAGAGTAATGAGAATACACACCTATTTTACCTCTTCTAAGAGTGAATAATCATACAGCTATGTGAAATTCCACTCCACTTTCATAAAGAGTAGAAGCTGTAGCACAGAATAGCTGAGGAGCTCTGTCTGTTCATTTCTGTCCCTGGCCATTACTGATGGGGATTCAGCAGAGATCCTGGACAGGACTCTATTAGTGAGATCAAGTCTTCTTGGCCATTTAAATGGGGTAACATGACATGCAGTTCACTCAGGAACCTTGCTGCTGTCATTGCTGTTTTCCTTGGAGTAGAATATTTACTCTGCAAAGAGAGTAGGAAAGTTTGTGTTGCAGCTAGCAGTAAAAAATACTCCTGTGGGTTTCTTCAAGGAATATCAGCATAAACAGAATGATGCATGAAGCATAAAATGACTGGTTCAAATCTCATCCCTAGTCTTAAATCACCTGTCAACCTCTCAGTTTAGTGGTGGAATGAAAATGTAGGCAGCTAATGAACAGATGTGTCAAAAAAGATGAGCAAATATAGGTCTCAGTGATTTCAGCTGCAGTGGAGCTCCTCCCTACCATAGAAAGTAGGACAATTCACTACCCATCATGGACTGGGTTGTATGAAGTTGCTGCAGCCAAGCTTGAAAATGTCTTCCTGCATGTTCCTTAATTAAATACTTTATTGATATTAATGGAATTGTGATTATCTAAATCAATCTTGGTGTGCATCATCCTAGTGCAGACTTGTGTGGTTATTTTTTTTTCAGTGTTAGCACTTGGAATGAGTACAATTTGCAGCATAAATAATACATTAAAAGGAGACTTTTCTTCCTATGCTTGGATCATTGGTCAAAATAACTGACACTTAAAGTGTTCTTTACCTTTAGTGCAGGCAAAACACCCAGTCTGAAAATAATGCACTCTTGGAGGGGTCTCTCCTCACAAGGAAAGCTTGAGGGAGTTGGGTCTCTTTAACCTCCTCCTCAGAGGAGGAGACTGAGGTGATCTCTTTCATGTTTATAAATATGTGCAGGGTGAGTGCCAGGACGATGGAGCCAGGTTCTGCTCAGTGATGCCCAATGACAGGACAAGGGGCAATGGGTGGAAGTTGAGGCATAGGAAGTGAATGTGAGGAAAAGGTTTTCCCTGTGAGGGTGACAGAACACTGGAACAGGCTGCCCAGGGGGATTGTGGAGTCTCCTCTCTGGAGATATTCAATACCTGCCTGTCTGTCTGAGCTGGTATAGGAGATCAGGGGGGTCAGACTGGATGATCTTTTGAGGTCCCTTCAAGCCCTCAACTTTCTGTGATTGGAGATGCTGTAGGAGCATAGTAAGATAACATCTTGTCAAAGCTGACTTTATTTGGATCTTGATTGTCTTGAAACATAGCAACATTTTGCCACTCGGTTTCAGAACGGATGTATGTAGCAGCAAACCAGTCAAAGTAGTGTTTTCTGTGGCTTTGTTAAGAAAAATATGTAGTAGCCAATCTGGCAGCTACATCAAAGTGACATTGTTGATGACTTGTATTGTTTTGGTGACAAACATACTCCCTAAGCTTTCTACCAAGCTTTTCAGTAAAGCTCTACTGGCACTGTTTCCTTTGAGCGTGATTAGCTACTAACCTTTTCCACTGTGCTCCAGTCAAAGCAAGCCAATGAGATAAAGTGATTTTATTCATTTAAAGAGTTGATTACAGTATATTGCAGATTGGATTCCAATGGAAAGATTGTGGTGAGAGCGCCCTGTTTCCAAGCACGAAGGCTGTTGATGTAGTTGTCAGAAGTAATCTGTTGTTTAAAAGGCTGACATTGAAATATTTCAATTTTGAGGCTGCTGCTTCTGAAGGATACCTGAAATTTTCATGTCTTTATATAAAGGATTTAAAGTCTTTTCTCTTACTAAAACAAGTTGCATTTGATCTCTGTTTTGTCTCTCTGTTGGTATAAATGCAAATATTGTAGTGCTTTATGCATGATGAAATATGAAACTTATAACACAAAAGCAAACAATCTGTCAATTTGTGATGCAGTTCAAGTGCAAAACACATTGGGGGCTTTATTCTGGTATAGTTTACCGTGTGGTGAATCAAGAGCCTATTCTCTAAATCTGGTGGATTCACCCTGGTTTAAAATGGGAATATGAGATCAAAATGAACTGTCTTGTCCTTCAGCCCTCTTATTTTGTACTGAATGTGGCTCATGCCTAGGCAGAAATTGCTCCCTCCTAATAAGGATTTTTTTTTCTGATATCTTAAATGAGAAATGTTGCCATTGGCTTCATCCTCAGGAAGGAAAACATCTAATTACCATTCTAGACTGACAAAGTACCTTCTTCTAAGGAAAGGTCCCTTGTTCCAAAATGATAAGAAATTCAAAATGACATTAGGAGAGTTCTGGGAATATCTGCAAGTAGAGCTGTGCTAACTTAATCTGACAGTACAGGAGTCTTTGTGGAATTTAGAGATAACAGCTTGCATCCATTTAAATCCAGCGAATTTTGGCACAGCTCTCTGCTGCTGGCTTCTGCTAAATTCTTCCTGCCCCTTTCAAAGTGAAGACCAGTAGCAGGGAAAGTTTTTACATCCACCTCCTCTTTCTTCCAGATCACCGTCGAGATGAGCGAAACACCTTCCACCAGCTACTCTCTCAACCAGCCCAACTCCTCTGAGAGTGAGCAGAGCTCACCTCCGCGCCACCTCAACGTCACCGAGCCTGTGGTGGCCAAGCGGATCTGCTTCTATAAGAGTGGAGATCCCCAGTTTAATGGGATCAAAATGGTGGTTAACAACCGCTCTTACAAAACCTTTGATGCCTTGCTGGACAGCTTATCCAAACGGGTCCCGTTGCCTTTTGGGGTGAGGAACATCAGCACGCCGAAAGGCAGACACAGCATTACCAACCTGGAGGACCTCGAGGATGGCAAATCTTATATTTGCTCCCACCAGAGAAAAATGAAGCCCATCAACCTGGAGCAGGCCAGCAGAAAGCCACTGCCCTGGCAGATCAGCAGGCCAGTCAGCGCTCGGCGTCGAGCTGTGCAGTTAGCAAGGGGCAATGAGGATGGGTATGGCCATCGGGAAATCAGGATAACAACTCCCAAGAAGATGCTCGTTTTCAAAAACGGGGACGTGAGACTCAGGAGAACCATAGTTCTGGGGAAGAAAAATACACAAACCTTTGAGGCCTTTCTGGATTACATGAGCGAGTTAATGCAATATCCAGTTGCAAAGCTGTACACCACTGATGGCAGAAAGGTGAGTGCTGCTGTCACACAATTGTTTGGGCTGGAAGTGAACTTTTAGGATTGCTTCTGGACTATTTTTAGCTAGAAGGCGATTTGATCAGTTCTAAACTTGGGACACTGTCCTGGTGTAAGACACTGGATTTCAGCTGTTTCCTTTCTCCGTCTATTACCCTTCAGAAAGGCTGCTAGGTTGGAGGAAACATGCTGGATTCTTTTGATCAGAGGAGAAGGGAGTGAGAACATTTTATTTGAAGTCATCACAAAACCCCTCTTTGGTGTCCAGGCCTTTTTCACACATGCTCTCAATTCTGTAGTTTTACTCAATTTACACAGAAAAATCCTTCAGACTTACTGCTGTTTACTTGTGATGATGTTCAAAAAATACATTAACAAGCATTTAATAGCCACACATACTTTATCATTACACAAACAAAGAGTGATTTGCCCTTTATGCCTTATTTCATTTTCTGTTATAGTTTTTAAAATCATGGACCAAGTCCTGTATCTTTAAACCTGAAAGACACAAGACTAATAACCCTGATTTTAATCTGTTTTGTAAAATTCTGTCTCACGTAGGATTTTGTCTGTGTGTTGTTTAACAACAGAAAAGCACTTGTGTATATACCTGACAGCTGTGTAGGAAAATAACTCCATGCAGAGCTCTGAGAGTTCAAGGGAAATCTTAAGTTTACTCTCCAATTGATGAAATTCTGTCTTAGGTTGGGCAACTATCCATCCCACCTGTAAGTCAGTGAAGTGCAGTCTGCAAAGCTTATCTTGCAGTGTGTTTTGGAATTCAAATTTGAAATTATTAGACAAGGCTCTGAGCACCTCGATTCAGCCAGACCTGCTCTGAGCAGAGGGTTAGGCTGCATGACCTCCAGAGATCATTTCCAGCATATCTTGTTCTGTGGTGCTGACCTATTCCTCTGCAGCAGTACAGGTCAGATGCTTGCAGTGTGCTCTGAATTTCCTTTTTCTCCCTCCAAATACATGTTCATATGCATACCTGCTCCAAAATGCTTATTCTTATTTCATGGCTTTGAACAGTCAGTGGGCAACAGTGAAGCAAAATTACATAGGCAAACACTTAAATTTGTAGGAAAATTTTAATCTGGGTTCAAGTTGCCTCTTGAAATCTCCTTCTAATGTATTTATATAACAAGACATACCCTCAGACAGATAGGAATTGCCTTATAGGAATTGAAAAATTAATTCCATGCTGTGATACATATTTAATAGCCTGCTTCAAACTAATGCAGAGACTAAGAAGTGAAGATATTAAAGCATGAAAGGGGTATTTTTTAAAAAAATGTGTGGTTACTAAGGCAGAGAATTTAATGGTGCTAATTTTTTTTTCCCCCATTTTCTTTTCTGCTTCCAGGTTCCTAATCTTCAGGCCCTGATATTGTGCTCTGGAGCTGTAGTCGCAGCGGGAAGAGAGCCTTTTAAACCAAGCAATTATGATTCTCTTGGGTATTCAAGGCCTGCCAAATTGCTTGGAATTGCAAATCGTGTATACCCAAAAGCAAAGTCAGAAAGTGACAACAGTAAGTTCTTTGAATTAATTTGTATTTTATTAATTGGTTTCTCTCTTTTGGCACAAGACATAAACCATGATAATCTTACTCGGATCAAGGATATTCCAAAAAAGGCCAGCTGAAACTCTTGATATCTGCTCTGACTCTTCTATAAGCATAAGAAAGATCAAAGTGTTAATGTGCTCTTTAAAATGGAAGTTCCTGCTAAGTACTCAGCTAGTCTGCATATTTGCTTTCAAAGAATCTTATTTAGAACATGCATTGCGATTCTATAACTGTATTTCATTTTAATATGCTTAATTGTCATTGTAATTAATTTTTTTTGGTGTCACAGTTAATGCCAGCAGTGCTAAAAGACAAACCCTAGGGTACTTCAGGCTCTTAACTGATTGAATTTCTTCAGTAAAATTTAGGTCCAGTGTTCAGAAGTCACCTTTTGCTTTGAACAAGAAGACTGAGTCTTAGAATGTAGAGTATGTGAGTAGCTGGAAGTCTGATAATTCTTAGCTAACAGCAGTTATAGAAAGAGAGAAAAAAAAACAATGCTGATTTTCGTCTTCAATCTAATAAATTCAAAGGTATTCCATGTAGGGGATATGATTTATGATGTGTCAGTCTTTGTTTCAACTCCATTCCCTGAGACAGAAGGTGAGATTTTTGCTTTGGGAAGCAGAAGGTCTGGTCTGTGTTAAAGGAGTTAGCACAACCTTTTATTTCTGAGTTTATAGCAAAGCACATGCCTGGGAAGCTTGCAAGGCACTCTGCCTGGGATTATAGACACCTGTCTAGAGAGGTCATGGTAACTGTGGAAATCTTGGGACGAGATGATTTGTAACTTGGCCTTCAATTCAAGCAGTGTGGGTTAGTTACTATTACATCTGTTGTAACACCTTGCTGCAGGTGAAACCTTTCTATTGAGTGGTGGCTCCTGGTGAGTCAGGTAACAGTGGCAGTGGAAGACTTCGTGTGGGTGTATGTGCACTGTTTGCCTTGGAAGACAGAAAAACTGTATTTTTTTTCTTGTTCTGTTATCTCTCGCCTCATGAGATGACTGCCAGAGAGATAGGAGATACTTTTTTTTTTAAAAAAAAAAAACAACCAAATTTAATATGGAGTCATCAAAATGTATTTGGAGAATACTTAATGTGCATGCAAACATATATGGGGCCATACTTGACATTCATTGAAGTCTGGAAGCATGCTCATTGGATTTGCTGGGCATTGCATCATTGTCTACAATATTGTGGCACAAAATTTGTCTCAGGATGTCATGATTTGAATGCAGATTTTCTGAGAGATTCAAGTACTTCAGTGTTTACTTCTCCATAGGAGGCAGTTCCAGGGGTTTGGATCTGAACACTTTATTCATGTGTCAGTGACACTGCTCACAGTACTTACACGCTGTAGATTGTTGGATTAAAATCAGGGAGTAAGACACATTTTAGCACTAGGAAATTATATATTAATGATTACTAAGGCTTGAAGAAATAAATTTGGTAGTTTTGAAGCCCAAAAAACTAGCCTGTGAGCCCCTGAAAGGTTCAAGGCAAAGTATACTTTCAACTAAGTATAAAGTGAGAGCATTGAGTACTTTTGTGGATCTGGAACTTAAAACAAGACTGTATCTGGCACCAGAAAGAACCTATTACCTAACAGGAGAGGTAGTTAAATGATTTACTTTTTATTAAAAATTGGTTGTATTTTTCTATCAAGTTCTTAAGACAAACACCAAGATCAGCCATGTGTTTTCTCTTTACTTTCTGAAACTCTGGTAATAAGCACACTTACTAATTTTTCTCCTTTCTTCTTTTCCTTTGCTGCCTGTCTGCTGTCTCACCATCTGGATCCTCCTGTGTGATATTTATCTCCTCTACTTTCCACCTCCTGAATGAATTTGGGTTCTTTCAATGTAATGATTGGTAGCGAGGGCTGAAATGGGCTCTAGCCCAAGATCTCAGATATTCTCAATCTCTTCTGATAAAGGGTCCAGCAATGATAACAACTCAAATGATAACAACTCAGACTCTTCCTGTGTTCCTGGCAGACACAATGGCATAGTAGAAAACCACTTAGTTACTGGTCAAGACTTATCTGTGGCACAATATGAAGATGACATTGAGAAATCTGTTCACGTCAATCAAGATGGCAGTATCACAGTGGAAATGAAAGTTAGGTTAAAAATTAAAGAGGAAGAAACCATTAAATGGACAACCACTGTAAGTCGTGCTGGCCTCTCCGATGACAAAAATGCCACCATTTGCAGTTCTGAAATGCGTGCATCCAATGAAAACGTTTCAGAATGTATAAAACCAAAAGATACTCCGGTTTTGAGGAGCTACAAGGAAGAAGAGGGAGACTCTTTACAGCACTTCAACTCAGAAGTGTCAGACAAAGACTCAGAGTCTGATTTTAAAACTGCTGGTTGTACAAAGGACAGTTCTGCAGACCCAGATGTAAGCAGCGTGGCTGAGGATAATATCAAGCCTCGCTTTTATAGGCCTCCTACCCCTGGGCCGAGGCGTGTTAGACAAAAGAAAGCAGTAGTTGAAAGTGTCACACTGGTGTCTGAGCAAGAGGTTCAGGAGAAGACAATAGGACAGTTTTCCTACAGCGAGGAAATACAGAATGGGGAGAATAAATCTGAGTATTGCATGGTAGCTCATGCGAGCAGGAAGAAATCCAGTGTCATTAACCCAAAGTTTAGTGAGACCAGCGACAATGATCTGTTAAAGCTGTCTTCAGATAGCATAAAAGAAGAAATGCATTTTAAAGTGAGCCGCAGAAGTAGCGATCTAATAGAAACCACAAACAGGAAGACATTAGAAGGGCCTGATGAGGATGAATTAGTAGAGAATATAGTAGAGAAGTCAGTTGTGGAACAAGGTACGTACAGTAGTTTAGTGTCAACCCGCAAAGCTAACGTCAGAGGTTTCATCCCATCATCAAAAACTTACCAGGCAGCCAGGCCAGTTTCAGCAGACTGCATCCAGGCATCGTGTGATATTAAACAAATCAAAAGGTCACTCAGTTCTTTCGTTAGATATTCAGAATTTTGTCAGTCAAAAGAAGAAATAAAATGCAGTGCTGGTGATTTATTACCTGCTTCTCAAGATTTGGAGCATTCAGCCTGTTCTGGGCACAGCCAGATGAAGATGATGGCATCTCCATGCAATGAAGCTCCTACTGAGAACAAGCCAACAACTGGATTCTGCCCTGCCCTTACTGAAAGCGAGGATCTAATCAGTGTCAGCACTGAATCTGTGATGACAACACATCTTATTGAGGATGGCCAATCTGCATCTTCCCTCACTAAAAAGAAGAAAAAGAGAAAATCACCTAACCTTCATGAGCAAGGTACATACGAAAATCAGAAAGATAAAGACATTTCAGAGACAACTGAAAGTGAGGGAATGCACACACAGGATTCGATGAAAGCAGCTATGGATCATTCCTCTGAAACACCTCAGAAGGAAGGAACAGAATTGTTTGTAACAAACAACAATGGGTTTGTCAATTCAGGCAAAAGAATCTGTCCTGAAGATGAACTCTACAACCAAGACTCAGTGGAACAAAATGGGTTATCATCTAACAAAAACACAAGCAGTAATAACAAAAAGTCAGCCAAGGTAAAATCCAAGTCAGGGCAAAAAAAGAGCATTGGTTCATCTGCAAAGAGTGAAGATGCTCTGCTGATGGTTGATTTGAACAATGAATCTCAACACACTCAGGATCCTCTGAGTACTGGAAAACCAGACATATGTCTCATGAACAGCTCTCTTGAGCAGACACCTAACTCATCAGTGATTTCAAAGCCGCTGTCAGAAGTGCCAAAGAATCTTAACTCCGAGAAAGAAAATAATATTTTGGAAAATTTGTCTTCGAAGAAAGAGAAAAAGCAAAAGAAGGTGAGAAAAAAACAAAGTAAAGATGCAGATAAGTTAAATATGCCAGAGAGAGCCATTACATTAGAGGCTCTAAAACAGAAGGATTTTCAAAATGACCTGGTTGAGCATTCACTCGAAAACTATGTCCAAGCATGGCTGAAAAATGTGTCACCAAATTCTGTATTACCCCCTATAAAAACAAGAGAAGGGAATGCAGAGAACAGCAGCAACAAAGAAACCAGGTTTATTACAAACAGAGTGCATGTAGCAGAACATAATCTAACCAGAAAAAAATTGAAGCCTATTTGTGAATTGGGAACTTTAGAAGCAGCAGCCAAGGATTCAGGTCAAAACCAACCTGACTCTTTGATTCATGCTAATACAACCATAGTAGAAGAAGCCAAGTACACATTGAAGTCAGAGTTTCATCAAGATGGTCATCTACAAGTCTTTCATGAGACACAGGACAATGAGAAAAAGAGATCAGAAGCTAATACTCAAGATACCAGCCTATGTCAAATAAAAAAATCTGAAGTTGCTGTTCAAGTTGATTACACAATTGTCAATGAGAAAATGGGGATTGATGTTCAGAATAACTGTGTCTCCAGCACTTTGCTGCATGAGCTACAATCGGCTCTGCTTGGTCTCCAAAAAGACCATAATGGGTGTAAAGGGAAAGCTTGCAGCCTTGCAGATCTCTCTCCTGCAGCTTTTGGTTGTTCCTCCAACGTCCTCCTAGCTTGGCTACTTGTACTGAATCTGAGAGAGAATTTGATTGGGACAGTTAAAGATGATCTGCAAAAAACTGCCTGTAGCTGTTCTGAAATATTTACACAGTTACAGTTTCTGAAACAAACTTCAGTCATACAAAAAGTTGATGAGCTGAAGGCTGCCTTTTCCCATTTTCAACAATCCACAGAAAATAACTTACTACACTTTGGGAGGGAACTGAAAAAGCAGGACTGCACACATTGCCATGAAAATATGCCCATAATTGGAATTCCTAATGGTGTAAATCAGCATGAAAATGAAAAATCAGAGGAGCCTTGCGTTACAAAGTACAGTGTAAATTCTGAGGAAACTTTGAATTTGGGTGGGGAATTAGAAAACTCTTTTGATACAGAGAGAGATCTTTGTAGAGAGCCAGAGATTTTAGATTTGAGTGCTCCCAAAACACAGTTAGGCGATCAAGATGCCGATACTAATTCAAACACCTGTAGCCTTGCATCAGCTATAGAACCACCTGAAAGAAATGAAGAGATGTGTGATAGTCTAGATAAAAAATCTCAAGATCAAGACACTGATACATCATTTGCTAATGAAGAGTCTGAAACTTCAGTAGAACCTAACTCGACAGTTCATAGTGTAACTTCTAATGACAAAAGTCGCATTTTAGATCAGGATATGTCTGAGTTAGATGGCGAAAAAGATATTGTAGGTGTTACCACTGATAAAAGTGAAGCTGAGAAAGTTGAGCCAGAGTCATCAGGTAATGCTGAAACCCCAAATAATGAACTTGAACTGGCTACTGAAACCTCTGCAGAGTGTAACAATAAGGATTATTCAGCACAGGAAGACAAGGAAGATGCAGAAACATCTGAGAGGCTATCTACAGTCTCTCCGCTATCATTTTGTTATGAATCAAAGCAAATTACTGAATGTGATGTGAGCGAAGGTGATCAGAAATTGCCTGTAGAAGAACTGGAGAACAAGCTGCTTTCAGACACTTCCCGGTTGAAAAATTGCTTAAAAAGTCCTGCTACTTCAGACTGGTCAGATTACAGACCTGATAGTGAAGAGACCGATTACACCATGAGAGCATCCAGTGATTTAACCAATGGAAGTGAGGATGAAGCAGTACTTGAAAAACATTATAATACTGGTTATGTCAAAAGAACTATCGAGCGGCTTTATGGCAAGTCAGAAGCCTCGTTTAAGCCTGAATTTCACAAAGGATTTCCTTATTTGTCTCAAGTGTTTCAAAAAGACACTGAAGAATTCCGCTCGGCAGTGATGGAAAAAACCGTTTCTTTTTCTCAGGGACCTCAGGCTTCTGTAGAGAAATTGTCCTATTCTTCACTCCCATCACAGGAATTTCCAGTAAACTTAAGCAAAGGTGGCACTGTATCGGGAGGAGAAAACACTTCTGTACCAACACCGCAAGCTACTCCTGACAGAGAAGAGGCAAATTACACCGACGACTGTTCGGGGGTATTGCCAAAGCAACATTGTCAACCTAGTGTACAAACTGAGGAGGATGAAGGAATATTGATAGATAAAGGCAAATGGCTTCTCAAGGAAAATCACTTGATAAGAAGATCTCCACCTGAACAGACTGGGATGTACGGTCATTTGGATACAACCTCGACAGACACAGTCCTTGATGCTAACGGTGATGATGTTCCCTACTCCCATTTTGGCAACCTGCACCAGTACCCAGTCTTCAATGAGATCTCATCTTCTGAGCTTGAGGACATGGCTAAACCCTCTGAACATCTTTACAACTACTTCAATATACCTCACAACAGCGATTCAGAGCCCTTTAAGGATGACTTGAGTATGAAAAGCAAACCTATCCGCAGCGACAAGGTCGCTCCCCTTCCTGCAAGCAAAGAGAAGAATACACCCTCAACTATGGTGGGTTCTGCTTCCACACAGGCTGATCACAGTTATCCAGCCTTTACATCTGTGGAATTTAGATTGCCTGACAACAAGGTGCATCCACTGGAACAGCCTTTAGATGATGAACCTGTCCAGTCTCAGCCAACTGCTGCCAGTAATGCTAACAGAAATGCTCTTCGGGAAGAAGATTCTCTGGATAAACTCCATGCAATATGTGGCCAACATTGTCCGATACTAATGGTGACAGTGACACCACTTAATGAGGAACAGAGAGGATATGCCTACCAAAAGGCGTCTGATATTGAGAACCAGTTGGGGCGATGTTTCTTGGGCAAAAAGAGTGGACATTGGCAGTGGTCAGGTGATTTCCTAACAGATGAAAACGACCTTGTGGCTCTGAAGAATAATCATATCAATAAGATTGCCAATAGTATTTTTAATAGGTTTTATGCTAATAACACCTTAGACTTTGTTAGTAACTTTGGAGTACTCGTGTCTTCAACTCAGAAAGACACAAGCAGTTCATGGAAGTCACACCCTGTAGAGGCTTTGAATGTAAAACCTGAGGAAATCAGCAACTGTCAAAATAATGCACCCAAACACATACTCAGTGATCTTGTGATAGCCACAAGTAGTGAGCTGCCCAACAGAAAGCCAAAAATCTGCCAAACTCTAAGAATAAGCTTAATTCGTATTGTTGGAGAAAAATTCTCTCCAATGTTGGTGGATCCAGCAGACCCCTGTCATTCTGAAATGTTCCTGAAGGGTGACACTTCTTTAAATAACACTGAACACAATGCCTCTGAAAACCTGAAACATGGAAATGCCTTTCCTAAAGATGAAGAGGAAGAAGAAGAAAAAGAAATCTGCTTTTGTACGATGGACAGTGGAAACAGTAAAGATGAGAATGACTTGTAATAGAGATTTTACAATTTCTGTAATGTTAGATTAGTAAAAACACCTGCAGAAAAAAAAAAAAAAAAACTNAATGTGAATACAGTCCAGACCTAGATAAATGCAAATCACAATTGTGTATCACTGCTGAAACAGAGATCACAGGATGTCAGGGACTGGAAAGGACCCAAAGAGATCATCCAGTCCAACCCACCTGCCACAGCAGGACCAGACAATCTAGCTCAGGTCACACAGGAACACATCCAGACAGGCCTTGAAAGGGTCCAGAGAAGGAGACTCCACAACCTCTCTGGGGAGCCTGTTTCAGTGCTGTGTGACCCTTATAAGTAAAGAAGTTCCCCCTTGTGTTGAGGTACAACCTTCTGTATTGCAGCTTATATCCATTGCTGCTGATCCTATCCCAGGGAGCAAGTAAGCAGAGCCTGTCCCCCCTCTCCTGATTCCCAGCCCTTAGATATTTATAAACATTGTTTAAATCCCCTCTCAGTCTTCTCTTCTCCAGATTAAGCAGCCCCAGGTCCCTCATCCTCTCCTCATCAGGCAGTGCTCCAGCCCCTAATCATCCTCCTAGCCCTCTACTGGACACTCTCCAGCAGATGCCTGTGCCTCTTAAACTTGAGAGCCCAGATAATTACTTAGATTTTTGTAGAGATCAGCTTAGGAAGAAAAGCTGTTCTAGGACAGTGGTTTCTTGGTTAAAAGATAGTTTTTCTCTGAAATATTGTCTGTTCAAAGATAATAATTTAGGTCCCAAATGACTCATTTTCAGAGAAACAAATACTACTTGTTAGAACAGAGCTGAAATTTGAAAGAGCTGCTTGAGTTCTAAGAATCTATTCCTCTCCTTCCTGACATTTGAGGAGGTGTTTGAGAACTGTCTTTCAACAGAAATACTTTCCTTTTTGATTTCCAGAATAAACCTCATATGTTTAAATTGAAATTAAAAGTAGCAAATAGATGATCTTTAAGGTCCCTTCCAATCCAAGCCATTCTATGAAGTGTTATTCAAAAGCTGTAGTTCAGTAAAAAGTAGGAAACAGAAGTTCTGTTAATTTTATATAGATTAATGCTATCAAATTATCTAAGTTTTTAAAGTCAACTCCAGAATATTTAGGTGAGTAAAGAGATCTTTCAGTTTGTATAGGATCATCCAGACCCCACATGAAGGTTGCTTCTTTTACCAGAGAGTACTGGATAAGGAGCCACTGGGACTCCACAGGAGCTGGGAAGTCAATGGGCTTCCTGCCTGCCCTTGCCATATCCCCTTCTGAGGCAGCTCCACTTACTCTTACAATTATTCTAGTTACACTACATGGTTTAGTTGTGTGTTCTTTAACCTCTCTACCTGCATCTTGTTTGCTTGGGTTTTTTTTTATAAATATGTTCTATTATGAAAATTTAAGGCATAGATCATATCTTTCAGGATCTTTCTATCTGTTCTTAAAGTTATCTTGGATGCCTGTTTACAGCATTAAAAAAAAATACATTCTGTGTGCATAGCAAACACTTACATGGTTTACAATTTTCAGTAAATGATTTTCAGTATGAAATCGGGAAATATTTGTATGTTGTGCTTAGGCAGAGTGTTTCATGTCTGGGGCTTCAAGTTTAAGCCCTACCGCTGCATAATAGCTTGCTTCACTGTCAAGGAAGTCAGACAAATACCTGAAGAAGGAAGGTAGTGTTATTTTGAGTTAGAGAATGAGAATTTGGCCACTCTGTACACTTGTCTAGACCAACTGGCACGTATATGCTGTGATAAATCCTGGATCATGATCCGTTGGTCATCCGGGCTGGGATACCTGACATAAATCCCTTGTGGCCCAGAGGCTTTGACTGTTTCCACGTGGGGCAGAAGACACGTGCAGGGAAAGTAGGAGTTGGATGTGAAGCAGGAGTTTGCACTTTAGTTAGGAAACTCAGAAGCACTCTTTAATTCTTTTTAGGAGTCCAGTGGCAGATGTCTCTCCCCACAAATAACTCGTGTATTTCTGTTGTTTCAAGGAGTGTATTCTGTGTAATAAACTAACATGACAACCCTGAAGCAAAATCTATTGTCTGATATGTTTCGCACCTAATAGCTGTGTGATATTTCCTGTGCTGGCCTTCTCCTGATGTTCTTCCCTTCATCTCCATGGGTTTTCTTGGTGTTCTCCCTCACACTGTTTAGAACTACTGCAAATGAAGAACCTCAGTGGTATTTTTTCATCCTTTTGCATGTCAGCAGAGAAATAAAACCTGTATTTGGAAAGGGAAGGTCACAATTACTAGAATCCAACTAAATGCCACGTAAGATTCTGAGTAGCAGGCTTGTGTGCTATGTATACTGACTAAATGTTAGATAGGCAAATTAACAACTGTTTATGTCTCCATCACTTGCAGGCTTTCTGCTGGCTTCACAGCACCCTGGGCTGCATTCACAGATCTTAACTGCTTCACAGCCAGGCTCAGGAATCTTTAATCAGATGCTTATATGCACTTCCCAAACCCCACATAGTCATTTTCTTAGACATGTCTTTTTCCTCCTTGGTATTTATCATAAAACTCAGACATTCTCTCAACTACTCCTCCTGTATAAACATTTTCTCCATTCCCTCTAATAACCACAATGGTCTTTCCAAGAACTTTTTCTAGTTTCTGTAAATCGTTTTTAAAATATGATTACCAGAACTCTATGCAGCATTTAAGAGATTGTCTCTCTGAAGTCTGGGATGCTGGCAGTAAAATTTCTCTACCCAGAAATTTCTCTCCTGATGCATCTTGCTGTCACTTTGATGACTCACTCTTTTTTTTTTTTTTTTTTTTTTTTTTTTTTNTTCTTGATAATATTAAGTTTTGAAAGTATTTACAAAGTGTGTTTCTTTCCACATTATCTCTTTTTTACCACTCTAGATTTTCTGATCCTAGAATCATAGAATTAGTCAGGGTTGGAAGGGACCACAAGGATCACCTAGTTCCAACCCCCCTGCCATGACCAGGGACACCCTACCCTAGATCAGGCTTCCCACAGCCTCATCCTGCCTCGCCTTAAACACCTCCAGGGATGTGGCCCCAACCACCTCCCTGGGCAACCAATTCCAGGCTCTCACCATTCTCACAGTAAAGAACTTCCCCCTCACATGCAGTCTGAATCTCCCCACCTTCAGCTTTGTTCCGTTCCCCCTTGTCCTTTCCCTCCCTGATAGCCTAAAAAGTTCCTCCTCAGCTTTTTTTTGTAGCCCCCTTCAGATCCTGGAAGGCCACAATAAGGTCACCTGGGAGCCTCCTCTGCTCCAGACTATGTTTAGTTTAAACTATAAGAGAATACAATTTCATTTTTCCTGACTTAAAAAAAAAAAAAAAAATCTGTGTTGTATTGAGTTAGTTTGCCCTACTGGGGGAGGGATCCACTCTAAGCTGGTACAACTAGAGAAGAGTAGATTTAGGTGGAATGTTAGGAACATCCAGTGGTTGGATGTTAAGAAAAAGTTTTTTACCATGAGAGTAGTGGAACAGATTGCCCAGGGAAGTGCTTGAGACCCCATTCCTGGAGACATTCAAGGTGTGTCTTGAACGGGACAGTCTGATCTAGTTGAGGATGCCCCTGCTTACTGCAGAGGAGATTGGACTAGATTTAGAGGTGCAGATGTTCAAGAGGTCTCTTCCAGCAGAAGTAATATGTTTTGTGAGACTCCAATTCTTGAAATGATGAGTTTGAAGTTCCAGAGCTGTCATGCTGAGATGCCTGTGTGGCATGCCCACACTGGGCAGAGCTGATCTATCCCAAGTAAAGAGGGAGCCCCATACTTAATAAAGTTTAATACAGCATCCCAAAAGTGTGCTTGAAAAGTGATGGATGCCCATGCAAATTTGAGGCAGCTGTCATATGCAGGGTAAGAGATGTGAACGTACCCTGACATTTTTTTGCTTTTTGCATGCCCAAGACAACAAACTCAAACGCTGCCTGCTGTAATTTTCTGAGATGCCTATTTCCGCATTCATCGACATGAGAAATTTGATTACTGAAGTGCATTTTGCATGGGAATCTTGAGTTTAAGTAATTCAGTGGGTCTTATTATTTTTTTGATAGCTCAGAAATGGAAGGTGTCAGTCCTCACCAGTGATATGCCATCTGCAGGAACAAGCTCAAAGGTTTATATTACATTGTATGGGGACCGCAGCAGCTCAGGACCTATTTTTCTTGATGGAGAGGTGGGAAAATTATTTCAGAGAGGCAACAAAGACGTCTTCACAGTAAGTAGTACATATTCATTGTGTTGGCCTCTTGTGTCCTGCCAGATTGTATGACATTTAAAAGTCCATGGGATTAAAAGACAGAGTTTTGGTTTTTTTTCTACTGTATATGTGTCTGAAAACAAGAAACAGGACTTAAAAGTAGAACTAAACTTAGTCTCCTTTCCCACTCACCTGTCCAAAGCTGATTTGATCCAACATATTTCTTGTCTAGTTAAGAACTACTGACTAGTTTACAGTGTCCAAGAAGATACCAAAAACTATAGGACAACAGACACTTGTTTAGTTTTTTTATAATTGAACTGGGCTACAATGTTAATAGAGGAACGAAGAAGTGAAGAATTAGGGGATGGAGTAAAGGTTTAGCTTTGTTAAATACCTGCTGCTTTCTTTAAATAAAGCCTGTAATATTGTCTGTCTAACTGAAGCTGCTTAATCTCCCAAGCAAATTTCTCCCCCATCACTTTTGTGGCATGGTGATTTGTGTGAGCCAGATCAGGTCTCTTATCAAAAGCTGCATGGTTTTTTTTTTTTTTTGCATGTGTATATAGGAAAGATTTGTTTAAATACCAGAGTTTTCCACAAAAAAAAAAAAAAAAAAAAAAAAA
>VWZI01018113.1:52535-196930 GCA_013396835.1 Psilopogon haemacephalus
AAAGTTGCTTCATAGCTGTTAATGAATTTCTGTGGTCATGTTTTTCCCTTTAAATGACTGCTTTGTGTTTCATCAGCTGTTTGTTTTCTCCAGATTAATACTGGAAACGTTGGGCATCTCTACAAAATACGCATAGGACATACGAACACAGGAGACTCCCCTGCCTGGCACTGTGAAGAGGTAAAGGAACAGTTTTGTCTTTCCAAAAGCAATCACTGTGAGAATAGAGCCAGAACAGAAGTCAGTGGGATCTATTAATTTTTTGTTTGTTTGGTTTTGGTTTTTTTGCTTATGAATGTATTTTTTTTTGTTTTCTCCTTACCAAACCTCAGTTGATCAGGCACAGTTCTTAGGCAGTGATTTGTCGCCCAGGGTCAGGTCATTCCCTCTTGAAACTTTTGACATGAAGTTAAAGAAAAGGAATAAGCTTAGCCAAACTCTCTGCCAGTAACCTAGAGTTTTCTGTCATGGAGAGACAAAGGAATGTAGCTACTGGTTTCTAGATGTCACAGAAGAGAGCAACCTGCAGAGAGCTGGCCAGAACTCTTACATCATTGTTCCTTGGGAAGTCTGGAGGATCTGAAATGAAGTGAGAGTGTTCTAGGACTGCAGAACTTTCCTGCTAGTTAGGCATGGTAGCCCCACCAATATCCCATCTTCTGTGGCTGTCTGCACTGAGATGGTATCAGGCCTGCAAACGACCACAAGGTTCTGCTTTGCTAGCTGCAAGTTGCTTTTCCTAGATCCCTCAGTAGACGTTGGTAGGCCAAGATCACAGAATCACAGAAACATGCAGGTTGGCAAAGCCCCTTAGGGTCACCAAGTCCAACTTAGAAACCTACTCAACAAGATTCACCATAAACCATAGCCCCAAGCACCACATCCAAACGACCCTTAAACACATCCAGGGTTGGTGAATCAAGCATCTTCTTGGGCAGCTCATTCAATGATGTGCCTCCTGCCAGACAAGAGAAATGCCTTTCTTTAAAATTTAGTATTCAAGCACTGAAAGTGATAAAAGTGTTTCCAGTATTTCTGAATTTGTTCAATATTCTAATTAAGGAAATTAGATTCTGCAAAGCACAGAGCAGGAGTGAAATTACAGGTGAGAGTGCCTTGGCTTCTATCTGCTGGCCTAAAATTGAGTGTAGCTGCTAATATATAATTAACATAATTAGAGACAATTCTAATGTACAGCAGCCTCTGAGATGCTAACTAAGGAACGCTTTGAAGTATGAAATAAGTAGAGCTCCTTCCCTTCTTCAGCCTGTGTGCATATGGGCCTTGTTCTGCTGTGTGCTAGAAGCTGGGCATGGAAGAAAAGATAGGTTGGACTGGATGATCTTGGAGGTCTCTTCCAACCTGGCCTATTCTATTCTGTTCTGTTCTGTTCTGTTCTATTCTATTCTATTCTATTCTATTCTATTCTATTCTATTCTATTCTATTCTATTCTATTCTATTCTATTCTATTCTATTCTATTCCATAATTTATTTATGTCACAAATAGCACTGAAGAATCAAAACTCGTTCCTTTAATTCCTGTTATGATAAGAAAACAAGCTAAAGGAATAGCATCACCAAGCATCCCAATGAGAAGTTCCATGTTTGGTAAGCCATGCCACCTAGTGCTAGCCCAAGTGGATATACATAGAATGGTTTAGGGACACCTCCCACTAGAACAGGTTGCTCAAGGACTCATCCAACCTGGCCTTGAATACCTCCAGGGAGGGAGCAGCCACAGCCTCCCTGGGCAACCTGTGCCAGTGTCTCACCACTCTCCCTGCAAAGAACTTTGTCCTAACATCCAGTTTGAATCTTATCTCCACCAGTTTAAACCCATTCTTCCTCATTCTGTCATAACAAGACCTTGTCAATAGTCCCTTCCCAGCCCTCCTGTAGTCCCCTTTCAGATACTGGAAGGCTACTATGAGGTCTCCTTGAAGCCTTCTCCATGCTGCAGAGCCCCAACTCTCATAGCCTGTCCTTATAGCAGAACTGCTGCAGCTGGTATGGCAGCTGAAACAACATGGCTGTGTTTTGTGGGCCCGTGCCAGAGCTGATAAATCCTTTTTCTTGGCTGCACTTGAGTTAATCTGCCCTGCACTTCAGAATCTGAGTGAAAAGTCAGACTGGGGACTATTGTATCTAGAGAGCAGATGTACTCCAAACACATCATTTGCTGCTTTAACTGCACAGATTTTGACAGCGTTCCCAGGTGTTTCATGTTCTGTTCTATCAGAACTGAGATCAGTAACTCAGTTTGCCATTTTTGGTGCTGTTCAGGTGCAGCTGCTGAACCTTTTCTCAGGGGAGCAGTTTTCTTTCCTTGCACGTCGGTGGTTGGCCTGGGACCAGGCTGATGGGGAAATATCTGTGGAGCTTCCTGTTTTACAGCAGGGTCAGCCTGTTCTTCCAGGTAAGTACAACACCACAGCAGCTAAATCATGCCACAAAATGTGGAACCCCTTTTTTCGGGGTGTTTAGTACCAGAGCAATGCTTGGGGGTATGTTTGTGGTACCTTATGTTGGCCTGTGGATGTGAGGAAACATAATGATGGGACAGTCACTCTTGTGATGAGGGACTGGGTGGCCTGGAGTTGTGTTTATGCCTATCCCTGATGACTGAGAACTGAGATTAAGGTCCTGAGAAGTGCAGAAAAACAGGTTTGTGCCTTTTTAATATGCCTTTGAAAAAAAAAAAGAATAATACCAGGAGAGATTTCATCCAGTGCTGTACTTATCAGGTGTAAATGGATCATAAAATGCATTAGAGAGAAGCTGCCAGCCCTAACCACAATGATTTCTGATCTTGATGATTTTGTTTATAAATATCTGAGGGCTGGGGGTCAGGAGAGGGGGGACAGGCTCTGCTCACTTGCTCTCTGGGATAAGACAAGGAGCAATGGATGGAAGCTGCATCACAGGATGTTCCACCTCAACACAAGAGGGAACTCCTTTACTGTGAGGGTCCCAGAACACTGGAACAGGCTCCCCAGGGAGGTTGTGGAGTCTCCTTCTCTGAAGCCTTTGAAGGTCTGTCTCGATGTGTTCCTGTGTGACAGCTGAGCTAGATTATTTGGTCCTGCTCAGGCAGGAGTCTTGGTCTTGATGATCTCTTTGGTTCCATTCCAACACCTGACATCCTGTGAGCCTGTGATCTGGGGTGGTTATGATCTTGAGGGCATGAAAAACCTATTTTCCAGGTTCTTCTTTCTGAGTAGGTTGTTTCCTCGTTTCTGAGATAAAGACACAGTGAAAGATTTTCATTATGAAGCAGTCTTGGTGCATCCTAAAGCACAACAGCACACTTAAACCATCCTCTCCATCTGCATTTTGCAGTTAATTTCTCCCTCACGCAAAAGTGGCAGAAAAGAACTTCTGTGCATTTCTGGCAGCCTCAGTAAAAGAGAGGTCATGCTGAAGGCTTTGGAGAAGGCAGTTTCATCTCTAGCTTGGTAATTGAAAGAAAGCCTCTGTGTCTTTTTTTTTGCTGATTTCTGCATGAGATGGTGAAAAGAGAACACAGCTTTTAACTTCAGAGAAGATAGTTTGATAACAGAACAGTGAAGTGGTCTGGATTCAGTCTGAAAGAGAGATGATGAGAGGCACTTTAAAACCAATTTCTGCATAAAAAGAAGCTGAAACACTTTCTGATTTAGCAGCCTTTTTTTATTTAAAAGAAAACCCTCTGAATTAAACTCTTAAGAAATACTGCATAGACATTTTATGCTTCTAATGCTGGGGGACTGAGCACCATCCATTTGAATTTTTATCCTCAGCCATCCCACTTTTGACTGCTTTTGCTCATGTTTTAGGACATAATCTTGAATTATATGATGTGGATAAAACAGAGTTATAGAGTGCTTGGTGGCTGGCGGACTTTTGCTCTTCCTCTTGCAGAAGCTGGAAAGTAGATATTTAATGGAGAAGTGAGTTGTTGGAATAGAGGATTGCTGTGCTCCTAGATGTGGGATTGTTGACCTGGAGAAGTGAATACCCTGCCCCTGCATGGTCTGGTCATGGTGTACCTATTCATGTGGATGCTGTAAAGGGAAATTTGGGGAAGTAAAGAGATCAGATGATGACATGGTAAATTATGTGGGTAAAATACAGTATTAATTAACAGTTCCCAGATGAAAACTATTTTGAGTATTAGGACAGGTGTATGCTGAGAAAAAAATAGTGCATGACTGTGCTGCTAACTAAAGACTGTCAAAAGCTTCTGTGCCTTCAGTGTGGCTGGATTTTGTCCAGATAATAAAAGCTGATCTGGAAAAAAAAGGTTTGTGTTTTACATCCTTGTTGTATTTCTCATAATGCACCGGCATAGAGGAAAGAATTAAAGGTTGTAAATAATCTTAACCTTTATACATTCTATTTCTCTCCTCATTTCATTCACTCCATAGCTTTCTAGGTCTAATAAAATATTGTCAGTGTATACAAGCATAAACTTTACCTTTTTTCATCCTTCTACTGGAGATCATAACTCTGCTATCCTAATTTTTATCCCAGTTCTGAAGTTTAAGGAGTTCCTACCTAACACCTTCTTGATCTAATAAAATATTGTCAGGGTATGCAAGCATAAACTTGGCCTTCTTTCATCCTTCTACTGGAGATCATAACTCTGCTATCCTAATTTTTATCCCAGTTCTGAAGTTTAAGGAGTTCCTACCTAACACCTTCTTGATCTAATAAAATATTGTCAGGGTATGCAAGCATAAACTTGGCCTTCTTTCATCCTTCTACTGGAGATCATAACTCTGCTATCCTAATTTTTATCCCAGTTTTGAAGTTGAGTGGGTTCCTACATAACACCTCCTTGGTCTAATAAAATATTGTCAGTGTATGCAAGCATAAACTTGGCCTTCTTTCATTCTTCTACTGGAGATTATAACTGTGTTATCCTAATTTTTATCCCAGTTCTGAAGTTGAGGGTGTTCCTACATAATGCCTTCTAATGACCACAGTATTCCACTGATACATATGTATCATAGTATTTATCTCAGTTTCATTGGATTTTGACTCAAATTTAACTTGCCTTATCTATTTCTATTCAATAACCAATTTGTTGGATGGAAGGTTAGATTTTTCTTCCTAAACTTATACCCTTTGAAGACCTTCATATAGAATTTCATGCAACTCTATACCACCCTATTGCATGAATCAGTAAAATAACAAAGCAATGCAGACTTCTGAGTTCTGAAGCCCTGGCAAACTGCAATTGTGGTGCTAGATTTTTGCTGATTTGGTTAACCAAAGAAACAATCAAAACGTTCCTGGCTCCTGTTGCTTTTAACAGTTTTGATCTTGCCACTTATGGTGAGGCTAACCTTGGATTTGTATTATTTCCTTCTCAGCTTTGTGATGTTTTAAAATCAGAATCAGAATTAATCAGGCTGGAAAAAACCTTCAAGATTATCAAGCTCAATCCATTGCCTAACACCTTCTAATTAACTCAACCATGGCACTAAGTACCTCATCCAGTCTCTTTTTAAACACCTCCGGGGATGGGGACTCCACCACCTTCGAGGGCAGCCCAATGATACTGCAGAACACAGGCACACTCTTGTCCATTCAAATTTCAGTTCTATTTGCATTCCACATAGTGGCAGTCTGGGATGAAAAAGCAGAAACTTAACACCAAAGCAAGTTTGGACATTATTTTGCTTAATATTGAATAGGATTTTAAATTTTTTATATTCTAAAGTGTTGTTGACAGAGATGTATTTGGACTCTGCAGGCGCATTCACAGCTGGGTGTTATTGTAGCTATAATAGTGTTTGTGATATGAAAGGTTGTCATCTTTCATTGTCAGTGACTGCCTATGAAGTGAGTGTGACAACAGGAGAGCTGTGGAACGCTGGAACTGAGGCGGATGTCTACATTTGTATTTATGGAGAAAGAGGTGATACAGGATCCAGACAGCTGCTCAGGTCACAGAAAGCCAAGAAATTCGTGAAAGGAGAAGTAAGTGAAACACAGAGCATTTTCTGCTGGGCTTGGCTGGCTTTTCTGCCTTGGGTTTGTGGTTGTGTTAGGGAAAGTGCAATTGGAAGTGAGAGAATCACTGTTTTTCTAATGGTTCTCCCAAATCCCATCATTAAGCCATAGCAGTGCTCTTGGAAGGCAGGTGTTTCATTTACAAGCTAGGTACTCTGGCTACTTTGTAGTCCTTCTAAAAATTGTATTTAAGTGAAGAGAAAGGGAAGCTTCGCGTTTGATATCTTCATTTCTAATGTTGAAATCTGATGTAGTTTGTAATTTGTAATTGTTCAGCCAATTAAGCTTTCATCAGGTTTCTCTTTTCTGCCTCTGATCCCACTAATTTGAGTGGAGCTGCTGCCATTAGCAAAGTGATCAGGGTTGCTCCTTGCATTTCAGGAAATGCAGTGGTTTGCTCTTACATTAGCATTAGCTGATATTCCGAAGGATGGTGTTGACAAAAGAGTTCTATGGGTTTGTGGATATTTGGGATGCCACAGATGAGAAACGCTCTGTTTTTTAGATTCTGCTGACATTTTGTCTGATTGCAGATGGACACTTTTGCCATCGAAGCTGTGCACCTCGGACGTTTGGGCAAGATTGTTATAGGACACAACGGCCTCGGGTCAGGTCAGAAATCTCTCTGCATGCTGACTGAGTACTGCTGGCAAGGTTTGCAGCCTGTGCTTTGAAATGCAATCTGCATTTCTGTAACTGAATGCACAAAAGCCTGTTAGAAGTGAAAGGCAAAGGCCTCTAATGAAACTGCTCAAGTGACACTGTTACCTTACTGTATCAGCACAAATTTCAGACATTTTGTGTTCTCTTTCAGTCTCCTCTCAACTACCTTGATAAGGTCACCATCTGCTACTGTTCTGTCATATTTGAGTAATCCCCATGGAAAAAGCTGAAGAGGGGGAGTGTCTGTGTGATCAGACACTGAATATGGCTTGTGCAGTCCCCGTCACAGATAAAATGGGCTATTATAATTTAAAGTTGATTGGCATTATCAGTTACATTGTGAAGATGCAGTTGGAGACTTTGGCTGAACTGTGCTGTCATTAGGCACCCAATTAAGGGTGAAACTCAATTTGCTTGCAGTCACCAGACCTCTTTCTAGAAGTTTTTCAACCCCAGTACTGTAAAACATGGCAACGTATTTTGAGCCATGGTAAGCTGCCATCTAATCTTGTTGTGCTTTTGATTGGTAATAAATGAGTCTCACACAATGATGGTGTTAAATAGGGGGAAGGGTAATGTGCAGCCCACAGGGACTTAGCAGCTTGCAGGCCCATGAGCAAGCTCTACAGTACTTAGAGCAGGTATTGCCTTATTTCCAGCCACCATGGCAGCTGTGAATCCATCTCCTGCAAGCATTGGTGCAGATTGTGCAGCTGCAGTAGGGAAGAGAAAGGCAGGCTTCATCAAGTACATCTCTCATTAACTATGTTTTTGTTTGGTTTGTTTTAATCTAAGGAAATGGCTGGTTTCTGGATAAAGTTGTGATCAAGGATCCTGTAACCAATTTGGAGTATACTTTTCTCTGTCACAGGTTGGTGATGTTTCCCAGACCCCCCACGCTTTGAAATAACCCAGGCTAGACTCAGTCTGCTGGAAGTTAAGGAAATGAAGCTTTATATTTACAATATACAAGCAGATATTTACAATATATTACAGATATTTACAGTAAAAAGGTAATACAGAAACATCACTACCCTCCCAGACATTAAAAATTCCTGAGAGTGCTTTCTAACCACCCTACCACCTTTCCCCCTTCCCAATCTTACCTCACCATCTGTCTTATGCACCAGATAAGTGAAGGTAGATCAGATAGGGGGATTAGCAGCAGTTAGCAAAATTATTCTGATCCAGCTAAGAAGGCAGGGAGAGAGAGAGATGCAGCAGCAGCCACAGCAAAAAGTCTTCTCTTTGTTTGGGTTCTAACTTCTATAATTTTTCAATAACCTATAAGTGAAGTAGAATCAAATTTTGTTTTTACTTTCTCAGCCTATAGTCCAATTTCTTATTCAAATCCTCCAATTAGTTCAAACCAGCACAGTTAGATTAAATAAACAAACAAACAAACAAAAAATTCTTGCTCTTTTCCTTTTGAAATATCCTGTCCAGGGAAATAGGTGGTTCCTGAACAGTGAGCTGAAATTTTCTTGAACCTCTTTGCAGCTCTCTGGGTTGTACCTTCCCCAAATCTCTGGTGCATTTGAGCTAATGAAAAAGCAATGAAAAGTTCTGCCTGGAAATTTTCCATTCTTGCACTTGAACTATTCAGGATGTGCTTTTTTGGACACATTCCCCATATCCAGTGCCTTGGATCTGATGCCAGTAGGTCCATTCTTCCATACCATGCAATGCAAGCTTGTCAGAAGAGCAGGTTGTTGTCTCTCTAGCAGACTTTTCTGAAGTTAGTATGGAGATTAACTTTGGGGTTCAGTGACCTCAGGATCAGGCTATGACTATCACAAATGCAGCTACCTGACCACGTCTCTCTTCCTCATTTGCCTTGCAGCCTGTCACTGAGCTGCAACCTAATTTGAGGCAACCCTAACTTGCCTGCCTTTCCCCCTGCAGAGGCTGCTGCTCTGAATCTTCTGCTCTGTGGCTCATTTCTAAATTTATCTCTGCCTGATTAATTCTCAGCACCTTACAGAAAAATTATAATTGATAAAGATCAGTGCAAACATTAGGAATGGTAGAGTCCAGTCACGTATGAATCGAGCTGCAGCTTGCCAGTGGCACCTCAATTCTATTTCCTCCTCTCAGTTCTTGGAGTGAATAAATAACTGCCTGAGACAGCTGGGAGTGAGCGATGTGCACACTGAAACTGATTTATGTGTGAGTAAGGGCTTTCTGCCTATCAGATACAGCACCTCTTCTTTGCCTGACCTAATTTTGATTCTGTATTCTACATGAGATGAACTGCTATGAAGAGATCTATAATGCTAGCTTCATACATAATTTAGGGAGAGTTCAGATCCATTTCAGGCAGAAAAATACAGGGTATGTGCTAGTTATTGTTAGAGCCCGATGCCATGCTTGCTGCTCTTGCCCCCACAGTGTGTGAATTCTTTTGACTCAAATGGAGTTAGACTTATGTAAGGAGATGTGGAGCAGGTACAATGGCATTGTAAAAGGATGGTTCAGACAAGGTAAAATTGTTGCCTGTGTTGGATTTGTCTCCCCGCATAGGGATTTTCAGGGCATGGAACAATTTGCATCCTGCTGTAGCCTTCTCAAAGGCTGGAAGAGCAAACATTAGGAATACTGCACCTTTTGATATTGATCTCGGATCAGTATGGATTCTCTGTTTTGTAATGATTGGCTTAGGCTCTTGTACCTCATTCCAGGAAATAATTTGTTTATAAGTTCCATGTTGAACCTCGTTCTGGGAAAGAATTTATTTATAAGTTCCATCTCTAACCTCATTCCAGGAAAGAATTTATTTATAAGTCCCATCAACAACAAACACACACAATTTTGGTCCAATTCAATATCTTTTGACTAAAGCTGGATTTTTGTGTTGATATTTGTCAGCCTTGAGACTGTAATAAATAGAATTGGAGTGACCTGTTCTGGTGGGATGTGACCCTGCCTATGGTATGGGGTTGGAACTGGATGAGCTTTGAGGTCCCTTCCAACCTAAACGATTCTATGATTCCATGAAATGCCAGCATGCAAGTGCCATGTTTATGGTACTGTGGGAGCTGTCAGTCAAGATTGTTTTACTAAAGTGAGCTCTGCTTTTCAGGTGGTTGGACCAGGGGCAGGATGATGGCAGTATTGCCAGAGAACTGACTGTGACAAATGCCAGTACATTTCCAGGAAGTAAGTGAGAATTCATGGGGAGGAGAACCCTGCTTCACCACAACTGTGACAAATGGAATGAGGATGCTCTGTAAATTAATGGCATGGTTTTCTTTCTGTACAGGACAAGAGCTGGAACTCAAGAGAGGGGAAGCTGTAAGAATGTACCTTTTTTTTTTTTTTTTAAATGTGATCCATTCAAATGATGCTTTGAGTGAAACCAGGTCAATTGTTCTCATGTATATCTAATTCCTGTGCCTCATTTTCTCATGTCTTTTCTGCTTGCTTTCAAAACCAGTGGGCTGCTGAAAAGTGGAAATTCCAGAAAGGCAACACACTTCAGTTTTACAATAAGCTCACCCGTGGCTTCATTTGCCTCAGACCAGATAGCAGAGTTGATGCTCTTGGTGACAAGAAAAATAAATATGGTAAAGTATTTTTTCGTGTGGATGCATGAATGAAAGAGACAAGAAAGGAGGGCTTTAGAGTTTACTGTAATCTAAGTGAGCTCTTCTAATGAACAGGAATTAAGAATGATAATTTTTCCCCTTATTTAAAAGATTTACAGTTGATAGCTATAAGAAGTAAAAAATTACATGTTTGGTTGACATACAAAGCACAAAAAAAGTCTCATATGGTGTCTTGTCTCTGGCTTTTCCATACTGAATAGAATTTTTGTGTCACTTGCAGTTTAATGCTCCTATGGAACTGCCATTTATATGAAATTCATTTTGTTCCATCTTTGTCATTGATTTTAGTGGCATTCTTGCCCTTCTTCCTTTGTCAGCTTTCATCTCTACTGTGTTGCTAATGCTTAACTGTTATATGTTAGGCACATATTTTTCCTCTGTTTTTGTAGTGGTGGAGATCAGACATCTTCCCAAGGACTTTTTACACATCATTTTGAAGTGGTAGAGCAGAACCTTCCAGGACACACCAAAGAGTGCATGGAGAGCAGTGCAGTCCTTTGTCCTTAGCAGAGCCTGTAAAGGCACCTTAGAAACACCTGCAGAATGGGAGATTACAAATTGAACACTGAATGTAGCTGTTCCTTTATCTTACTGAAGCTGCTTTTATTAGTTATCAGTTTTGGTCCCTAAGTTAAAAGCAATTGAAGACTCAAACACTGATTAACTCAGATCTATCTACAGCTATAGGACCTGTACATGTCTTAAATGCCTGAGAGCAGTTGAACAACATGGTACTGTCCTTCCTCTAAGGAGATCCATTTAGGGTCACAAACTGTGAATTGCTTGGGGACAGACCCAACTAACTTCATGTAGGAATTTGGTCTCTAATCTGCAGTGATGCAGTAAACACATCTTTACTGCTTTTTAATGCTGTAGCTTCAGTTGATGGATTTGATCTGATTTAATATAGATGAATCAGATCATTTAGACACTTCAAGAGTTCATAATTTTCCAACACACAGAATTCAAGTTCACATTGCAAACTGTCTCCCAGTTTTGATCTAGATACACTTTCCTCCCTATAAATGAGTACATTTCTAATTTTTCCTACATGAGCATGATATTTTTCTTGCATTTTCAATATATTTTTACATGCTAGCTGTAAAAATTCTATTTTAGAACCAGTTTGGTTGGAAGACACTTTCAAGATCAAGTCCAACCATTAACTAGCACTGCCAGATCATCATTAAACCATGTCCCTAAGCACCACATCCACAGATCTACTGCTTAACCATGTCCTTAAGCACCACACCTACAGGTCTACCACTAAACCATTTCCCTAAGCATCACATCCACAGGTCTACCAGTAAACCATGTCCCTAAGTACCACATCCACAGATTTACCACTAGATCATATCCCTAAGCACCAAATCCACAGGTCTACAAAATGCCACTGCTATAGCTTTTTATATTAGTATTTTGTAGCTATAAGAGGCGTTTGGCAAATTGGCCAGATTAAAAATGTTAGGAGCCGTGAGCAAGATTTGCTTTACAAACTCAAAGATGGATGAGGCGAAAATGAACTCTCATTTTCCTACCTGAGAGCTTTATGTTCCCTAAATGATCTGTTCTTTATCATTTAAATTCTTTGCTATAGCTCAGTTTATGATGCTGAAGCCCTCAGCTTCTTTTTATGGATTTTTTTTTCTTGAAAAAACATGTACACTGATCAAAGCAAATTTGTTCCTTATTAGCTCTCAGGGTTTTTCTTCTGAAGGCATTGAAGCAAACGAGTCTCTAGGTGCCCTTTCCCGAAGCAATGAGGGAATTCATTGATCAGAGAGGTCAAAGTGTTGAGTTAAACACTTGGTTAATTCTTTTTCCCTTGGAAATGATAAATAATCAATTGTAATTAAATGCAAATGTGAATTAATATACTCTCTTACTTCTAGCATTGCCTTCATTTATCTCTAAGGTCTTTTTGATGTAAATGTCAGAGGGAGAAAGACATGTGTACTCAGCAGTCATCAGATGCCACATCTTGCTCTTGCTCTTGTCAATGGCCATGTGATTGGCAAGGTAGGAAATGCTGTTACTTGCTTCTGCTTCACAACTGCACTCCACTGTCTTACTAATGCTGCTCCTAATCTGCCTAATAATCGTCCTTCCAGGCAGATAAAGAACTAAGAATTGCAGAACTGAATGTAGAAAATTGCCCTTGAAAAGGCAAATGTAGATGCAGGGTTTGGTTTGTTTTCTCACAGTTTATTTTTTTGCTGGGATTTCTTAATAGACTGAATTATTTGGCACAGGAACGTGAGGCTGTCCCAAATGGTAGTTTTTAATGGTTTGCCACATGTTGACCAGCTACCTGGAATGGCCTCATATCTTATTGACATGCCAGAGTGATGGGATGCCCTCTGGGGGGATCTGGACAAACTCAAGAACTGAGCCTGTGTGAACCTTGTGAGGTTTAATAAGGCCAAGTGCAAAGGTCTGCATCTGGGTTGGGGCAGCTCCCTATTTCAGGCTGGGCGATTTGGGGTATTGGGAGCAGCCAGTTCAAACATCCTTTGCCACATTTGTAGGCTGTGATTCTAACTTTTTGACTGAGATACCTGGATATCTTTCATGGTTTTCTCAAATCTGTGCCATTTTATGATGAATTTTGAAATTCCAGAGGTCACAATTTTAGCTGCTTAAAGAGAGTCCAGCACAGAGCCACAAAAATGAATAAGGAAGTTGAGCATCTTCCTTATAAGGAGAGACTTAGGGAGTTGGGGCTTGGAGCTGGGAGAGGACGAGACTAAGTAGTGACCCCATTCATGTTTATAAATACATAAAGGGTGAGTGCCAGGAAGATGGAGCCAGGCTCTGCTCAGTGATGCCCAGTGACAGGACAAGGATCAATAGGAGGTTCCATGTGAAACTGAGGAAGAATTTTTTCACTGTGAGTGTGACAGAGCACTGGAACAGGCTGCCCAGGGAGGTTGTGGAGTCTCCCGCTCTGAAGGTATTGAAGAACCATCTGGATGCATTCCAGTGTGATCTAGTATAGGTGATCCTGCTCTGGAAGGGGGTTTGGACTGGGCGAGCTTTTGAGGTCCTTTCCAGCCTCTGACACTCTATGAGTCCATGATTTTTGAACTTTAATATCAAGATGGCAAATGCAGAAACTTGAGCAGTAGAGAAACTATTGTGACACTCTCTGTTCCACATTTTGCCACAGATAGTAGCTCATGTAATTTATTATTCCTGCTTTGACTTTGTTAGAGCAAAGAAAAGGCTTGCTGTGAGCTCCGTGTTCACCTTCAACCCAATGGTTGTGCCATTCTTGAGTCTGCCAGGAACCCAGGTCACACTGTTACGTTCAATCTTCAAGGCAAAGCACCTGATGAAACCACAGGATATGCTGGACTTTCCAAGGAATTTGTTGTACATGTCAAGGTAAGGGGGGCAGAGGGATGCTAAGAAGACTTCTAAAATTTCCTCTTACAAAGCAGATTATATCAAACCAAACGTCAGAGGATTGCAACCTATTGTGGAGTGTTCTTTGGAGATACTCAAACCTGCCTGAACGCAGCCCTGGGAAACCTGCTCTAGGTGAAGCTGCTGTAGCAAAGGTTTTGGGCTTGATGATCTCCATATGTGCCTTGATTCTAAAAGGGTGATTCTGTTCCACCAGGTGGAGCTAAGTCACAGCTTAGAAGGTAGGCAGCAGTTGGGAAGCTCTCCCTTTTTCTCTTGGAAGGAGCGATGCCCGTACTGCAGCTGCTATATGCAAACAGGGTTGGCTGATACACAGCAAGGATGCATCTCTAAACTTACAGCAAGCCTTTAAAAAATAGGAAACTTGGTGCATGCAGGAAAGCAGCAAAGGAAGTTACTTAATTTGAAAAGAGAACAAGTCCATATCGTAGAATGGTGTGGGTTGGAAGAGACCTTGAAGATCATTGCCTTCCAACCCCCATGCCATGGGCAGGGAAAACTTCCACTGGACTTCTCCTGCTCTGGGTGTACTGCTGTACTTAAGAAGCAGGGAAGCAGTGGAGTAGGGAAGGATTTCCATTACCCAGGTCGGTGTCTGTGCAGAAAGAAGCAAGTATTCGAAGGCTAGAGGTACATTTGAATTACTTGGGAGGCACATTTTATATAGGGAAATGCTTTGAATGCTTAAGATAAATCAGTATGAACAACATAAATGTCAAAATTTATCATGGATAAAAGCTGTGCTATTCACAAGGGGTTTCTTGTCGCTGATCTGAAGGGTGTCTTTCACCACGGTGCCATCATTCTGCTGAACACAAGTTTCTGCCAGGCTCTGTCCGTTAGACCTGATGGGAGCTGCAGTGGAGCAGGTCAGCAGCAGCAGGAGTCATACTGGAAGGTGCATAAAATCAGCTCTGGAGTTTGTATGTTTGAAAGTGTGAGAAAGCTAAGGAGGTATCTGAAGATCAAAGATGATCAGTGTGATGGAATGGTAAGCAGTTCTTGGTTTGTCTTTCCCTTTGTAGAGAGTTTGAGTAAATGGTCAGTGGTAGCTGAGATTTTTTTTTTTTGCTTGCTTAGGTAGAACACTCCGAACATTTCCCAGATCTGGTCCTTCTTTTATCCAAGGAAACACAGACGAATATAGCAAGAGAAGCTGTCATGTCTATTTGACACTTGACTGTAAAGATCTGATTATGTATTTCCAAACTATTGTAAATGTGGATGGGGTTAAAATTTGTTTGTTGCTAGACAGCTGATGACTCTGTCAAGACTCTGTGCTCTTAACCTGATTTTTATTGAACAGCCACAGTTATACTGGTGTGACTTTGGAAGATGTTGAAGTGATGTTGACATTCCATGATTTGGTTCTGTCTGAGATTAAGGACCTGATGGATTGATTGATTTTCTTCATCAGGCAACCACATGGAGTTCATTCTTTAAATGCATCACCAGTAGCCTGTATATTTAGTGAAAAAACAGGCTTGGGGGATGGCTGAAACATTCTGATGTTTGGGTCTATAGTGTTTTCCCCTGCTAGGAGTTAAACTATTGTAAATTTACATTTGGGAGCAAAAATGGGAATGAGACATTAGTATTTGCTCGTTAAACTCAGTGTTTACTAATCTTGTGTCTGTTTGCTGATATGAATTAATATAATTGTTTTCAATGTGGCAGAGCACAAACAGATTGAGGGGTTTAAAGTGGTATTGAGTCTAAATTGATGCTAAAGCCCACTAATGAATAATTAAGATGCAAGCTGACAAAGTGGGGAAATTCCATTGAATATATCCTAGACTTTGCCTAAATCCTATGCACTATTTCACTTATTCAAATTTCTGTTCTCACAGGAATAAGCAAGTCTAAGGTATGTGTGTGTGTGTGTGCATTAATCTAAGAGATTGTGAAGAAGCTAAAGCTAACCTGAAATGCTGTTAGACGTTAGCAATAAGTCTTGAGAGACATCCAACTTGCTTTGACATGGGAATTCAATTGTTGAATTCACTTCTGTTGAATTGATTTCTGCTTTCCCGCTTCCTAGGGCACAGGTGATGAACACTGTCACTTTAAAATCGAGAGGGATTTGGAAAGTGGATCTGTAAGCTTAGAATCAGTGAGAAATAAAGGGATATATGTTGGTCTTCTGCCAGACGGCCAGACTAAGCCAGTCATTAACACTGGAGAAAGAAACATATTTTTCTACCCACAGGTCATCAAATGTATGTAAATTCTTAATATTCTACAGTTTTCTTTCAGTAATTAGAGTTACTGAATGATAAATTCAAAGCTAAATTGACACCATTTCTTTGGTTGCGTTTCAGGAATTTTGAAGGTGAAAAGTTTATTGTGCTCACACTTAAGTTCTTTTATGTTGCTATTTAATTTTATAAAATGTCTTTTTTTTTACAAAACCATGTAGAAGAAATAATTACATATATATATGTATATGTATATATATATGGTTTGGGGTCTTGTTTGTTTGCTTATTTGCTTGTTTTCCTGAACAATTAAAGTTTTGAAAGTAAGCTCAAAGCAGGTGGCAAGTTAGAGATGAAGTTGTATTCCTGGATCTGTTCACCATCCTGGACACAGACTTTGGAAGCCTGCAAGAAGCTTTGCTGTCAGCTATACCTCAGTCTTTTCTGATTTTATAGGCATAGTAGCAGACTTTGGAGGGGGTCTGCTTGTCAATGCTCAGTTTCTTTTTAATGGTGTGAAATCTATTGCTAGTGCATTGGTTTTGTGGTTCTTCTGCCCCATAGTAAGATCTGAGGTTTATTACAGTCAGAAAGCTCTCTCACTGTGGAGCTGACCTCTTCTAGTTGATGAGCCAGGACTCAAAAGTTAGCTCTCAACACACTCTGGATCACCATCACTGGACTGTGTGCTTCCCTCTTCTTCAGGAGAATGAATTTTTAAATTTGCTGAACAACTAGTAACCAAGTGCAGCTATCTAACTTGGATTATATGCAGGAAACAGTGACATTGCAATACCTGTACTCTTATCTGGTGGACACAGCCACAGAGATTTTTTAAAAATGATACTTCTCATGAAAACACTGAGCAGACCATTAGGCTAGAATTGAGAATTTGGTCAGACTTCGGCCAAAGCACAGCATCATCTTAAATGCCTTGTTCAGCAAAGGGAAAGAATCAAAGCATACCACCAGTTGTATGTATGTTGTCACAACGACATCCAGAAGCATTGTGAAGGTCACTGTAACAGCATCCCTGACATTCAGCACCTTTTTGACATGAGTATTTCAGTCACTGTGTCCTTGTAGAAGTGAGGAAAGTGTTTTCTTTTGTTAGTGTTTGGAAGAGCAGAGTGTTTCAATGGAAATTCTCAACAGAGCAGGGCTTACTGATGCCTCTAAAATGAAACTTAAATGTTACTTTATTACAGGCTTGAGTTGTCCCCAATCCTTGTTACTCAGTAAAAGGAAGATAAAAGGAGCTAATATTTTTTTATGAAAGCAACCAAGTTTGTCTGTTTGCCACTTCAGATTACTGAAATGGCCTCTAGCAGTTTCCATTTCAGCATTCCCACTCCTAAGAAAGGAAGCATCAGAGGGGTGGAGGAGCTCATCTTGAGGGGGGGAAAAAAAACCAAACCCACGTTTTAACAAGTCACTTTATTCATACATCAATGTAAAATTGTTACTTAGGTTTTCAAAGCAGTAAATGGACTTAGATTGCTGTGCCAGAATTTCTCCACTTCTTGTGGCACACTGCTAACAACAAAAAGCTGACAATAGCTGGTGACATGGAGAAAAGGTTTTAGTGTCCACTGTGTTGAACAGTTGTGAGAACTGTTATTAGTGTGTGTCACTGAACACATGGGGAGCTTTTGAGCAAGAGAAAGAAAATGCTTTGTGCCTAGTGACAGATCTTACATTTCATTGTTTTAGTTGGCCGGGAAGAGCCTATGGGAACATCTGCAGCACCCAATCAAGAGAAGAAAGGCTTCAGAGAATCTCAGCTTCAACAAACAAAAGCCCAGAAGCAAATATCTGAAAATCTTTCAATTTTCCCACCCTCAAGTAAGCAACACTTCACAGACTAAGTTCTAGTGCTATGTTTAGGCAGGCTGTTTTTCTATTCCTATGTTCTGGTCATGCTTGTGTAGTGACAGTCTACCAGATGGAATGAATAACCATGTGCTTCTTCAGCTACAGCTGTTGCATAAAAGGTCAGGACAATGATCTCACCAACTCAAAAACTGTACAGGAATCTTCAGCATCTTCACGACCAAAGAAGGTGTGACAAAGAAATGAGACAAAATAGCTCATGATACCTCTTTTAAGGAGTGGAGATGACCATATTTGCTACCTGCCTCTCTTATTTTCATCTATTCAGGATGATGTCTGTAAAGCCTGAATTGTGCCACATCGCTTTGAAAAGCAGATGGGATAAATAGAAGCTACTGAGCTCCAGACAGAAAAAAATATGGAAAGGCAGGTTACCTTGGGTCAGGTGTCAAGACAAAATTATGTTAGAATTCCCACTGTAGAGGACACATTTATTTGTCTGGAGGTAGCCTCAAAGGCATTTATGTAGCAAGTAATTCAAGTGGTTTCGTTTTGAGCTTGATCTTCAGGCCACTATTTTATGTACATAAGAAGTCTGGCAATGTGAACAAGACATCAAATATTATGTGCTTGTTCACAGGGTGTAATGTGAGGTATCAGGAAGGATTTAGAAGAAATTCAGTTGAACCAAAGCATCCTGGTTAATAACAGCCCACCCCTTATGCTTTGAATTTAATTACTGTTCATAGTTTCTGGCAGTGCTGGTTCCATTCTTAGCTTAAAACACACTCCATTTCTAATCCATCAGACTTCACATTGTATCACAGTGTCACAAAGCCTTCCCAAAATGTAGTGGGCTGTCAGTGTCTGGTGGGATATGCTCTATTTGAAACCCAGGGCAACAATAAGGAAGCCATCAAACCTGTTTTCAAAGAGGCTGGATGTTTTTTAGGCTTGGGTATAAAGGATCCTTTTATAGAAGCAATATCTGCCATGAAATTGGTTACACAGAGTCTATAGCACTTTGTAAGATATATTTCTGACATTCATGAGTGTGGACTCCACTTATGCAAAATGAAAGAGGTATCAAAGTTACTTTGCCCTTCAGAGAAAATGCTCTTTTTCAGTGACATGTTTTCACACAGAATATTTTAAAGGCAACTTACTCTTGACATGTAGAGGTGAGTCTTAATTTTTAGACTGATATTTATTAAATGCTCATTTGCTTTTTTCAGTTAACATTCAGGAGGAAAAAAAAAAAAAGGTGATGTTTGTCTTGAGCATAAAACACAGCAGTATGCTGAGCATCAAAACTGAGAGCAGATTAACCCTTAAGCTGACCAGATCATCCTTTTTCATGTGTGTCTGCTCAGCAGCAGCTGTGTGTTGGTGGTTGTTTTTTAAACAAATTATAATTGATTTAGGATTGTTTAAATTGAAAACTGTGCTGCAGCAGCTGGGTTTCCCCCGTTGCAGTGTGAGCTCTCTAATCCTCAAAAAACCTCTTTCACTGTACAAAGATAATGGCAGGTTCCAGCTTCTGATTAACATCTCACAGAATGGGACTGTCAGAGATAAGTCAGCTAAAATGTGTGCAAGGCACCACATTATAGCTGCAAGGATGATCAAATATGCTGCCCAAAAGTGAAGGGAATTTATATATATNGACAAAGGAGACAAAGCAGAAGACACTAAAACTTGTTCGGTTTAGGTTGTGGGCTTGAGGTTTGTTTTTTTCTAGTTTTTGTTTTCCTTTGAATTGAAGGCAGTTTAACAAGTCAAGAGAAAAATTTCATCCCAGAGAACCCAGTGTTGTACTTTAATCAAAGAAGAAAGCAAAGGTCTCTGATAGTAAGGTATATAGTGCAGCAGGAACATGCCAAGTGATGCACTGGGAGCTCTTCAGCAAATCTCTATCAGTGGCTATTTATGAATTCTGCCAACCTGTAAGTGAATTCCATTATGTGTTTGGAGCCTCTGGCCTCTGAAAGCTTGGTTTGTAGAAAGCTACTTAATGGAGGAAGAATGAGCTGGGGGATACAAAAGAAAATTAATCTGCAGCACAGATTATATTCATTATGGTTAGCATATTAAAACATCTCTTTGCACTCTCATGAAAAGGCCTCATAAAAAGCAGTTTGGCAGCCCCCACAGGAGGCAGTGCAGAGTGTGTTAGTTCATCTTTTTGAATTTAGGGTTTATATCTGCCTCTTGAATCAGAACTGATTATGAAGTCTTGGGGGTGAGGACTTGGTGGAGAGTGGTCTCAGTATGGAAAAGTGATGTTCTGATGTTTGTAAACTCGTCTTTGATTAAAATACTCAAAATGAAATTCCTTTACCCCATAAAAAGTATTTTTTTTTTCATATCTCATGTGCAGAAGTGTCATCTGACTTCTTTGCATGTGTGTATAAATGTATGCATTTATCTATATATGTATATATATTTGTGTGTATGTGTGTGTATGTACATATATATAATAATAGAATGGTTTAGGTTGGAAGGGACCTCAAAGATCATCCAGTTCCAACCCCCCACCACAGGCAGGGACTCCTCCCACTAGAAGAGGTTGCTCAAGGCCTCATCCAACCTGGCCTTGAACACCTCCAGGGAGAAAGCAGCCACAACCTCCCTGGGCAACCTGTGCCAGTATCTCACCACCCTCACTGTGAAGAACTTCTTCCTAACATCCAGCCTAAACCTGACACAGTTTGAGACTGTGTCCTCTTGTTCTGTCGCTGGGTGCTTGGGAGAAGAAACCATAACCTGCCAGGCTACTACCTCCTTTCAGGTAGTTGTAGAGTGCAATGAGGTCTCCCCTGAACCTCATCTTCTCCAGGATGCACACCCCTAGCTCCCTCAGCCTCCCCTCCAGCCCTCTCATCTTCTTGTGTTGGGGACACTAGAGCTGCAGACAGTGCTGCAGGTGGGGTGTGAGGAGAGGAGAGTAGAGCCAAGGGGCAGAATCCCCTCCCTTGCCCTGCTGCCCACAGCTGCTCTTGCTGCAGCCCAGCACACAGTTGCTGTCTGGGCTGCACTACCACTGCAGGCTCATGTTGAGCTTTGCATCAATCCAGACCCCCAGGTCCTGTTCCTCAGGGCTACTCTCAGCCGTTCCCCACCCAGCCTGGAGTTGTGCTTGAGATTGCATGACAAAACACTGGAACAGGCTGCCCAGAGAGGTTGTGGAATCTCCTTCTCTGGAGACATTCAAAACCTGTCTGGATGCATTCCTACGTGACCTACTCAAAGTGATACTGCCCTGTCAGGGGAGGGTTGGACTGGATAATCTTTTGAGATCCCTTCCAGCCCCTAATGTTCTGTGATTCTGCTAATAACGTCCCAACACAATTCCCTAGAGGAATATTTGCAAGTAATGCTACACCCTGCTAAATAACCAGAAACATTGATTTATTGACCAGAGCTCTGTACCACAGCATCCTTAGTCTACACCAGAATGCATGTGAAGAGTAATATGATGATAGCACACGTGAGAGATACTTGTTCACTTCCAGCTGACTCTTATAGTTCAACTAATCAGTACATTTTTGGTCTAGGCAAGACACATAAATCCATCTTTTCAGACTGTCTCACTTGCTGTGAAAAAAATACAGTCCCCTCTCTGTTATGGGCTCCTTATGTGCTGCAGTACAACAGCAACTGGCAGTTTCATGTCGATTTCCATCTCCCACTAATGTTCTGTATTTCAGAGGAAATGAGAAATCCCCAAGGTGGTGAGTGCCCCCTTCCTTCAGATGATGAATGGAAAGTGTCAGTGCTGACAGGAGATGCAGGAACTGAAGCAAATGTCATTCTCTGGATATATGGAGACAAAGGAGTAGCTGGACCCATAACTCTTGGCAAGGACAACAGAAAGCAGCTGTTTCTTCCCAGGCAGGAGGATGAATTTCAGGTAGCTAATGAAGGCTAAGGACATTATTCTAATGTGTACCTTTCCAAAGATTATTCTGTCACCTGAAAAGAAAAAAATGTTTTTCTCCTGTCTTTACTGCATGCTATAAATCTTTATTTAATCTCTACAAATTCTGCATTAAATCAGCTTGGTGCATATAGTTAGCAACAGGAAATGCTCTTTCTGTTAAGCCACTCTCCCTCATAAAGTAGTCCAAACAGGACAACTGCAGGAGTAAACTGGTGTCTTCAAGGTAATTGATTTGAAGCTAGGTTTAGAAAGAGAATACCCATAGCTGGAGAAGATCTCTAACATTATCAAGCCCAAGGATTACCTAAGTCCACCAGGGCAAATACTACACCATATCCTTGACCACCCACTCCTAAACAAACTATATCTGAGGTAAAACTTGTCCATCCTTTAGTGATCTTTAGTAGTGAAATCTTCATGCATACAGTTTTCCAAATGTACTCTAAGAGGTTGGCTGTGGTACTGGGTCACTGAAGGAATAACTCCCCTTTTTTCAGCTGCTGTGTTATAGAGTAGGGTAGAGTAAGCCAGGTTGGAAGAGACCTCCAAGTTCATCTAGTAAAACCTATCACCCAGCCCTATCCAATGGCACTAAGTGTTTCATCCAGGCTTTGCTTGAACACCTCCAGGGATGGTGACTCCATCATCTCCCTGGGCAGCCCTTGGAAGATGATCCCAATTATTATCTTCAGCTATCTGAAGTTGTTTTTCACATTTGATCATCAGTATTATAGAATGGTTTAGTTTGGAAGGGACCTCAAAGCTCAGCCAGTTCCACCCCCCTTGTGCCATAGGCAGGGACACCTCCCTCTAAAACAGATTGCTCAAGGCCTCATTCAACCTGGCCTTGAACACCTCCAGGGAGGGAGCAGCCACAACCTCCCTGGCCAACCTGTGCCAGTGTCTCACCACCCTCACTGTGAAGAACTTCTTCCTAACATCTAATGTAAATCTCCCCTCTGCCAATTTAAACCCATTCCTCCTCATCCTGTCATTACAAGACCTTCTGAATAGTTCCTTCCCAGCCTTCCTGTATGCCCCCTTCAGATACTGGAAGGCCACTCCAAGGTCTCCTGGAACCTTTCTCTTCTCCAGGGTGCAGAGCTCCAACTCTCAGCCTGTCCTCATAGCAGAGGCACTGCAGCCCTCTGAGCATCTTGGTGGCCTTCTCTGGACTGGCTCCAACTGTTCCATGTCCTTCTTGTAGTGGGGGCTCCAGAAGTGCACACAGTACTCCAGATAGGGTCTGAATCTGATAGGAGAGCAAAGGGGCAATTTTATTTATCTTTTTTTCTGTGTTCATCAACTCTTCTGATACAATATTGGCACACACCAAATTGTTACTGTCAATAATATTAATAATGATACTCTCTGCGAACAGGGCATGGGCAGGAAGATAACAAAATGTAATGTTCATTTTCTAAGCACTCATTTCAGGCTCTATATGGTGACCCACGGGGAATTCTCTGAATTAGTGAATAATTTATAAGCCATGTTGGGTAATGGCATGTTTGCAATGTTAATCCATGTGTTCTTAAGTGCTGGGCTGGTTTTTCCCTCTCTAAAATGGCTCTTGTCCATTATGGCTGTGTGCTGTGGATATTGATCTTGCGAGAGCAGAGTCTTTCTCTTGGCACCTGGGGCTGCTGCTGTGATTCTTCACATCACACTGACACTGTTGCTTCCAGCCATGAAACACCAAATGTCACCAAAGTACTTTCCACTCTTTAGTCTGCAGTAGATAAATCCATAAAGGAAAATTAAAACACCCAACCCTATGAATAACAGCTCTTTCTTCTCCCCACCCCCTTAGACTTTATCCTGTGCATTTTTTAGCAGCACAAGTCTTGAAATGAGGATAGGAATGCAAGACTTCAAAAAATTTGCATCTTTTCATCGTTTATATCTCTGAACTTGATGTGGTTTCACTGATATTTTCCAGAACAGAAGATAACACAGGAATATAATAGTTGAAGGTGTAAATGAATGCAAATCACAGTCAGAATCAGGATCAGATAGCATCAGTGGCTTTCAGAATTTTGCAGATGAGGAAAATCTGAGAGACCTGGGGCTGTGTAGTCTGGGGAAGACTGAGAAGAGGAGCTTATTAATCTTCATGAATAACTGAAGGGTGGGTGTCAAGATGAAGGGGCCAGTCTCTTTTCAGTGGTGCCCTCTCGTAGAACAAGAGGCAATGGGCACAACCTGGAACACAGGAAGTTCCTCCTCAACATGAGGAAAGGCTTTTTTATGCTGAGAGTGATGGAGCACTGGAACAGGCTGCCCAGAGGTATTGTGGAGTCTCCTTCTCTGGACAGTGTCAAAACTTTCCCGGATGCATTCCTGTGTGACCTGCCCTAAGTGATCTTGCTTTGCTGGGGGATGTTTGTACTCAAGGGTCTCCAGAGCTCCCTTTTTAACCCTTACCATTCTGTGATTCTATGATCTGCTAGCTTTTGAGATCATCTTCTTTAAGGTCTCCAAAACTTTTATATCCTTCACTTTGACATCCTTAGGATTTATGGTCAGATTGCTGCACTGAGAGATTTATTGTCCTGTGGTTTAATGCATTTAGTTTTGTATTCAACTTTTCTGTCACTAAGGACTCTCACCAATTTTTTTTTTTTTCATTTGTTTTACTTTTCTGACTTGGAAGAGTTTGAATATCTGCCAGATCATTTCCTTGGCTGTGCCTGTGATATCACTGGGCTATAATCTGATCAAACTGGGGCTCAGGCGGAAATCTGCTTAGGCAAAACAGAAGCAGTCTCTTTTCTGGATCCTGTAATCCTAAATCTGCTAATCAAATGCTGGGTGCTGTTCCTGCATGCTCAAATACTTCACTGATTCAGAGCAGTCTGGAACCAAGTGCAAAGATAAAGATGTATTCTTATGTTTTGGTTTGTTTTTTTTCCCCCTCCCCCTCACATGCAATGTAGCTGCATTTTTTTTAAATCTCTCCCCAGAAATTAAATCCCAAATTGAATGGCAAAATGTGCATAAAGGAGAAGTGGATTTCTGAGTTATTTCACATGTGATTAAATTACAGGAAGGGGAATGTTTGGGGTTTGGGGTTGGCTTTTTATGAGCTGTGGAAGTTTTGTACTGTTGGTGTTGATTCTTCTGGGGTTTTGTGGGTATGTTTTTGTTGTTGCCTTAGGTTTTTGGTTGTTGGGATGGGTTTAATTTTTATTATTATTTCTTTTATTTTTCTTGTTTTTTTTTTTTTTCTGAGATATCCTGAAGGCTGTGACAGTTCTAAGGATGCCATTCACAGACCTGTGCTTGCCATTAGGATGCTGCTCCATCTGTATGTGTGGGAGACTGAGACTGAAATAAATGTCTTTTAATCATGAATTGAATATAGTGTTAGCTTGCAAGGCATGGCCTTACTTAATCAGCATGCAGCCTTTACTGTACAAGTTTAAAGCATAAGTTAACAAAAAATGTTTTGCTCTACTTACATGTTGCATTGTTCTGGTTTTATTCAGGTGAAAATAAAAAGCACTGGGAACATCTACAAGATAAGAATTGAACTCGATGGATTGCTGAACGAACGATCAGAGTGGAACTTACAGAGGGTGAGATTTTCTGAATGGTGACTCCTTTTTTTTTTGTACTTTAATTTCTGTTTTAATGAACTTAAAGTCCATCTTCTTGTGAAGCCACAGCCTGATAAATAAACAATGCTTGAGAACTGGGCACAGGGGAAACAAATGTGGTTCAACAAGGACAAGTGCAGAGTCCGGCACCTGGGGAGGAATAATAAACTGCACCAGTACAGGTTGGGAGATGATCTGCTGGAGAACAGCTCTGTAGAGAGGGACCTGGGAGTGCTGGTGGAGAACATCCATGACACAGCAATGTGCCCTTGTGGCCAAGAGGGCCAAAGGGATCCTAAGGTGTATAAGGAAGACTGTGTCCAGCAGATCGAGGGAGGTTCTCCTCCGCCTCTCCTCTGCCCTGGTGAGACCTCATCTTGAGTGCTGCCTTCAGGTTTGGGCTCCCCAGTTTAAGAGGGACAGGGATCTGCTGGAGAGGGTCCAATGGAGGGCTGTGAGGATGCTGAGGAGACTGGAGCACTTCCTGATGGGGAGAGGCTGAGGGACCTGGGGCTGCTTAGTCTCAGAAGACTGAGAGGGGATTTGATAGATGTTTATAAGTATCTGAGAGCTGGGGCTTAGGAGAGGGGGCCAGGCTCTGCTCCCTTGCTCCCTGGAATATGATAAGGAGCAATGGATATAAGCTGCAGCACAGGAGGTTCCAGCTCACCACAAGGGGCAACTTCTTGACTGTTAAGGGTCCCAGAGTACTGGCACAGGCTCCCCAAAGAGGTTGTGGAGCCTCCTCCTCTGGAGACTTTCAAGTCCTGTCTGGATGTGTTCCTGTGTGACCTGAGCTAGATTGTCTGGCCCTGCTTTGGCAGGGGGGTTGGAGTCGATGATCTCTTTGGGTCCCTCCCAATCCCTGACATCCTGTGAGCCTGTAATGTTGATTGTGGTATGTTCCTATTGCTTTGTCTTCTTAGGCTGCTTTGGATATGACAAAAGCATTAATACAGACCACATCCTGGCAGCTGAAAATAATGGAGCATTATTTTGCAGTTATTCCTAATTCATGTAGTTCATAAATAATAATTTTAGTATATCCATTTATTGTATCCATTGTTGCTTTCTGAAAGCTCCTCTGTTCTCTTCAGTGTGTGTTAGCCATAAATTCCAGCTATGAGAAAATGAAAATGATGGAGCAACAACTGTCTCATGTGAAGAAGGAACCATTTGCTTAAGAGTAGGCTGATCCCAACTGGTCTAAACATAGTTCATAATCACCATTTTCAGGGAAAAAGAAACTGCTGAGGGTTTTTTTTTTTCTTTTCCCAATCTGACAAATGAATGAATATTTTCTCCCTCTGTTTTAATTCTGTTTTTCTCATATTCATGAAATAAATTTTACACTAAATTCTTGCTAACACTGACCCCCCAAGTAAGATTTATTTCAGAACTGCAAGTAAGTATTTGCTGATTTTGAATTCTTCAGCCTTTAATATTAATGAGCTCCACTTAGACAACCTGAATTACACAGCAATAATAGATTTTGATATTAACCCAAAGCCCTTAACTGTGACTGTGCCAATCTGTATGTAAGTATAAATATTTCACTAGCAGGAATCATACTTCCTATCCTGCTGCTTACAAATATATATATATGTGTGTATATAGATATATATTACCATATTATTCTCAATTTCAAAGGGATTTCAGATATTTCATTTCACAAAAAGCAATAAATCAAGTTGAAGGCTGTGCTTTGTCTGACAAAAAGAGTTAATATTTGTGATTGTTCCGTATCAGCAGGGGGAGCTCTGCCAATAAACATTAGAGATTAAGAATCACGGCTGCAGAAGTGCTATATGTTAGGATAAATACAGGCTCTGGTGTTAAAAGAAGTGTTTATTTTGCTTGAAATAACGTTTTATTGTGAAAGCGAGGTAAAGGCATCTATTGTCCTGATTTCCTAAGTGTTCAAATGTAAATGTGAGTACTTATTTTCATAATTTGGCTTTCAAAGCTTGTGCACATTGAAAACACAACTGCAGAATTACTTCTTTTTTTTTTTTTTTTGGCACTGTTTTCCTTTTTGCTATGGAAAATGCTGTGGTGAGCATTGTTGTAATTCAAGACCAAGAAAAACTGCTCCCATAAGGGACAGGAAAGACTGCTCTAGCTGTAGGAAACAAGTAAGACTTGCACACGAGGTACAGGGGCAAATAAACTAAGGATTTTGTTTCTATCTTCAAAATTATAAATAGAGGGTGCAGGTATCCGGGTTCTCTTTTGTTCTGCTGTAGAAGAGCCAAATATAATACAAACTGATTTAATCTTTCAGTGTATTTTCTCCTTGCCAAAGTTGGGAAGGATATGGATAGGCTAGGATAGGATAAGCCAGGTTGGAAGAAACCTCCAAGCTCATCCAGTCCAACCTATCACCCAGCCCTATCCATTGGCACTAAGTACTCCATCCAGGCTTTTCTTGAACGCTTCCAGGGATGGGGACTCCACCACCTCCCTGGGCAGCCCATTCCAATGCCAATCACTCTCTCTGTGCAGAACTTCCTCCTAATATCCAGCCTATACCTCCTCTGGCACAACTTGAGACTGTGTCCCCTTGTGCTGTTGATGATGATATTCATCCTGTTTTCATTTCAATATAAAAGTGTGTCAATTTTTTGCACCTTCCAACAGCTCAGTCTTAACAGACCTTACTTACCTGAGAGCTGTCAGTCTACAGTACACCAGTCAGTGTTCCACACAGGGGGTTCACTGGCAGAAATTGGGATTGGTGACTCTCCTTATGGCAAAAAGTGAAAATTCAGGTACAGATTTGTTTGTCCCAAGAATAAGATAATTTTTAAGTCCAAGTCATATTCAAAGAATGGCATTGCAGAACAAAGAGATTGCTTGGTGAGGAGTCAAGTTGCAAAGCTGTGGCCAAAATCAAAGTGTTTTCATGCTGCAGTTTTGTTCATTGCATTTAGTGATTGTGTCTCTGTTTCCTGAAATAGAAGAAAATATATAGAAATATGTGCTTGGCTGTTGAAAAGCAAAGTGCTGGTAGGAGTGAACTGAGTCATAGCTGGAATTGCTTCTTCTCTAGGTGACACTGCAACATCTAAAGAGCAAGGAAAGACTGGATTTCCCAACAAACTCATGGCTGTCAAGGCATCGTGATGGGAGAGATTTCACCTGTGAACTTCCAGTATTGGAAGCTGGAAAACCTCTCTATCCAAGTATGTGTGGACTTGTGTTGTGCATGGCTCAGCTTCCTGGGTTTCAGGATTAATGCCACCTGAGTTGCATTCCATCTACTCACTGTTCCTAAATGTGGTCTTAGTGATCTTAAAGCAGATAGACTGATTTATGGGAAATATATTCATAGAATCATAGAATGGTTTAGATTGGAAGGGATCTCAAAGCTCATCCGGTTTCAAACCCCTTGTGCCATAGGCAGGGACACCTCCCACTAGAACAGGTCACTCAAGGACTCATCCAACCTGGCTTTGAACACCTCCAGGGAGGGAGCAGCCACAAGCTCCCTGGCCAACCTGTGCCAGTGTCTCACCACCCTCACTGCAAACAACTTCTTCCTAACATTCAGTTTAAATCTCTCCTCTGCCAATTTAAACCCATTACCCCTCATCCTGTCATTACAAGACCTTGTCAATAGTCCCTCCCCAGCCTTCCTGTAGGACCCTTTCAGTTACTGGAAGGCTACTCCAAGGTCTCCTGGAAGCCTTCTCTTCTCCAGGCTGCAGATCAACAACTCTCATAACCTGTCCTCATAGCAGAGGCACTGCAGCCCTCTGAGCATCTTCATGGCCTTTATCTGGACTGGCTCCAACTGTTCCCTGTCCTCCTTCCAGCAAATTAATTGCAAATCAATTTTACTGGCATAGTTCCCACTAAGCTGGAGTGGTGAGTCAAATGATTTTGATTACAGACATCTATTTTCTCCTTTTGGCTCTTTTTTGTAGTTGTTTTATACCACGTTTATGTCTACACCGGTGACATGGAACAAGCTGGTACAGATTCTGCAGTGTATCTGTGCATCTATGGGAAAAGAGGAGATTCTGGTCTAAGGCTTCTGCACAAATGTGGTACACCAGTGGCATTTCAGAGAGGAACAGTAAGTTTAAAAGCCAATTTGCTTAGCCATGTGAATAAACCTAAAGTAACTTTCAATGGTCTGAACAGGTTCAAAACAAACAACAAAACAATCGAAACAACACAACAAAACTAAGCAAAACCAATGAAACCACAACAAACAAAAACCCAATCACAAAGATCTAGAGCAATTATTTTTAAGAACTAGGGAAAGTAATTTTGTACTAATCAAGAACGAAAACACAGGTAGGAAAAGAGGATGGAAAAGGATGTGAAGAACCTCCCCAGGAGGATGAGCAGAGCTGCCTGTGCATATAAAGCACATCCTGTCAAGGCTTAATAAGTACAGCTGATTCCAAAGGTCTGCACAGCAATCCTTCCATGTTCATTATCTGTTTCTTTAAATGCAGTATGGTGTAATATTGTGATTAATGCATGGCAGAATTAATTAACATTTTCTTTCAATTACCTCTGATCTCCTCCATAAGTAAAATATCCACCACCCTGAGTTTCTGCAGTACTGTATGGTTGGCTTTCAGGAACTATTTGATTTAATCTCAGGCCTGCCACTAGCCCCCTTATGGCCTTCTATTAAGCCTGTTTCTTCCTTTGTGAGCTTTTGAGCATTAACACTTGTGTGTCTAAAACTTGGCACTGAGCTGTTAGTGGAATTACATTACGTTACTTAATTACAAAATTAAAAGCAGTATCTAAAATGCTAAGCATAAAAATAACCCACTGAGAGACTTTAGAGATATTTATATGTTTTCTTTCCTTTTATATATATATATAATACCATTACTAATGTATTAGGTATAAAGTTCTATTCCAATTGAAATTCAGAATTTCAGTGGTGTATTCTGGGGGAAATTATTCAAGCCATATTATTTATACAGGGGCTAAGGGGGGTGGTGGTGGCTCAAAGTGCACTTTGTTATGGAAATGGGTGAACCAGACAGTGGATTGCAGGGAGTAGGGCCTGGGATCTATCATTTTATGACACGCTGCTGACTTGAACAAGGTCATTTAATCCTGGCATTGATATGCTGCGTGATATTGGGCAAACCACTTGAAGGAAAGCTGCCCTGAGTGGGCATCTTTCGTATGCTTCTGGTTTGGCTGCATAACCACTTTAGCTTTCCTCAATGACCACAGCTGTAGCTGAGGTTTCTTCAAAAGGAATTCTGCTCTGCTCCTAGTGAGCTCTTTGAAATGCTAAACATGCCAATAAATTAACCCCTCCGTTTCTCAGCTGAGCACCCAAACTGCTTTACTGACAGCTTTTGGCAATAATGTCTCTGCTTCAGCTATCCAGGTAAAATGAAATATTACGCAGATGGCCTTTCAGAAAATAGATTTCAGCATTTGCAGAAAACTGGGATATTATGGGGAAAGTGCAAAAGTGAAGCCGCTGGGGAAATCAGTTCTGCTTCACTGAACTGTTGGGGTGGTTGAGGTAAATAATGCAGAGAGTCATCCAGATAATGAAGATAAAAAGAAGTATTTAAAAGCTGCGGTCCTCCTTGTGCATAATTTGAGGCAGGGATGCTTCAGAGAGAATAGCTTATGATCATATATTACAGAAGGATCATATATATATATGCACAAGGGAGAACTAAAATTGCACAGGCAGCCTTGGTCCTGCCATTTGCTAAGGACTGATAACTTTACAGATAGGAATTTTCCAGTGTAATCTTTTCCTTCATTATTTTCCTTTTTATTTTGAAGTGCAACCTAGACTGCTACAATCCAGAGAGAGAAAGCTTTATGCTTTTGGCTGTGGCATAGAACCACCAACCTGAGCCTTTCACCTGATCAGCTTCAGGCTCTTGCAACAATAAACTTGGCCACTGTAAGCTCAAGCCTAAATGAGGGACAGGGAGAAAGTTGCCTGTAAGGTTTCAGTCTCCTCCAGCAGAATAAAATGCAAATGGAGGAGGTCAGAACAAAAGGAGAAAAAGATGTCAAAGTCTGTATTTTCAATATCAACAAAGGAAAGGCTTTAACTATTGTGCGCCTAGAGGAATACATGCAAGTGGCAAGGGGTGGAAAGAGAAGTAAAGGGTTGTGTGCAGCAATGGCTGAACCCCCAGTTTGCTTGGGATTACTACTGCAGTCTGATTTCAATTGTGCTTTCTCTCTTACTCTGATGCATAATCAGAAGACGTTTCACTTTTCAGCTCCAAACACTTTAAACGCACCCCTGCTGCCATTAGGAACAACAGGAACCTTTGCATATCGTGGGAGTCAGTCAGGCTTTTGAAGCACTTCAGCTTTTAGACTGACTCGGTCGGTGGGGGCACTTGCCGAGTGCTGTCTCTCTCTTCTAGGTCCGTGCTTTTGGATTGGAAGCTGTGTCCCTTGGAAAGCTGCAGAAGGTGCTGTTGCGCTGCGACGCTAGTACCAAGTCCCAGCACTGGTACTGTGACAAAGTCCTTGTCAGAGAAGCTGAGAACAACTCCGAATACATTTTTGGTTGTGAAAGGTAGCGTTTATACCCGTGCTCTTCAATGTGTATCACTGACTCTATTCTACCTAGCAGTGTAGTAGGTATGAGTTTTCCAGGGAAAGACAAAACAGATTATCTGTGAGTTTCATACAATCAAGAAAAGACGTTGTTCCAGAGCAGATCACTTGAGTTTCATGCTCCACAACAGAGGTTAAATGCTTGTTTTGTGGCTGTGTTACTAGATTGTACAGCACAGCTTTAGCACACAAGGATCGGTGCTCAAAGTGTGACTTGCCTGTTCAGGAAGGAAAGAGAAAGATGGCCACAAAGATGGCCTCAATTAAATGTGTTTCTAAGTGGAAAGGAAAACAAGGCTAGAATTAGCTGTCACTTCATGAAGAGCATTGCTAGAGAGGCAAACGTGGTTGTTACATTTATATTTTATTAAGGGAGCATCTTAAAAGTCAGTTGATGAACACTGAGTTTTGCACGTTGGGGAAAAATGTTGTGGTCATCCTACATCTGGAGTTTCCAGTTCATCCTACATCTGACATTTCCAGTTTTGCAATCTATCTTGTGGGTATGTTCATCTTTGGAGTGAAATATTGTGCTTAGGGCTATTGCTTAAGGTGAATTTTCTATAGTAGGTTGGACTTGGTGATCCTGAGAGGCTTTGCCAACCTGGATGGTTCTGTGAAATGGAGAAAGCAGAGAGGAGATATGTGAGCGCGTGGCAAGGCACTAGAATTAATGATATTTAGCTAATAATATTTAATTGATTATTTCTGATGAATGCAGGATGCTTACTTATTCTGTCTGGGTTTTTCTGAATTGAGTGTGGAATCTTGAATAGCTTCTTGCAGCTTGTGGTGTCACACCCTCTAAAACAGAAATAAAGATGCTCTCACGCCTCGATAAAGCTCGCTAAAGCTGAGCTCATCCTTCCATCAGTAATGTGTTTTTAAATAGTAGTGTGGGACTGAGGATTTCTCTGGCGTAGGTTTAGATGCAGAACAGGTGTTGTTGCTACCTTTCAAAAAATAATAGGTGTATAGCTAAAATTTCCTGCTGGAAGTTCTACAGAGCAATCAGAGCAGCTGCCTGCCTCAGACATGAAATATCAACTTTGTGTCATAGCTGTCCTTCACTGGATAATGCAACTTAGGGATGATGGATGTCAGAGTACTTTGTTGTATTAATTCTCTGATAATTAACACCAGATGTTGATCAGCAAGAATTATTCAGTGACAGACCCTGTCAAGATGAAAGAGAGAGAGAGAGAGACTTGGAACTTTTTTCATTCCTAATTTATTAATTTGTTCGTTTCCATAAATTCAAAAGAAACTCTGCCACTGAAAAAAGGTTGACAAATGTCACTGGTGGGGGTCAGGGATAGCTTCCATGTTGCCCAAAATGTAAAGCTAAACCAATGTGCTCTGTTTAAGTAAGGGGCAAATTTTTGCTCTTCAGAAATCTAATGTCAATCTCACCTGGAGTATTGTGTACAGTTCTGGAGCCCCCAACACAAGAAGGGCATGGAACTGTTGGAGCAAGTCCAGAGGACTGCTATGAGGACAGGCTATGATAGTTGGGGCTTTGCAGCCTAGAGAAGAGAAGACTTCCTGGAGACCTTATAGTAGCCTTCCAGTATCTGAAGGGAGCCTGCAGGAAGGCTGGGGAGGAACTATTGACAAGGTCTTGTAATGACAGGATGAGAAGGAATGGGTTTAAACTGGCAGATGGGAGATTGAAACTGGCTGTTAGGAGAAAGCTCTTTACTGTGAGTGTGGTGAGACACTGGCACAGGTTGGCCAGGGAGGTTGTGGCCGCTCCCTCCCTGGAGGTGTTCAAAGCCAGGTTGGATGAGTCCTTGAGTGACCTGTTCTAGTGGGAGGTGTCCCTGCCTATGGCACATCGGGGTTGGAACCGGATTAGATTTTAGGTCCCTTCCAACCTAAACAATTCTATGATCCTATGAACTTTATTTTATATTGATATCTTATTATCCAGAGTATGAAGAAAATGTTTGATTTTTTTCATTTAGCCAAGAAAAAAAAAGACATTTTAATTGACTTTAAAATCTGGTATTGATATCTGAACGTTCAGCAGCTCTCACTGAATTTTAGTTATGCATCAGTAGTTAGTTACAGACCAATGCTGTTAGCATTTAGCATTGCAGAAGATACTTCTGTGTCAGTTTTTAGCAGAAGTGATAGAAATAAGTAGTTGTCAAGTAAGATAAAATTTATTACTTGGGGTCTAGTTCTTACATGAAGTGACCTGCTAATATTTTCATGAGGGGGGGAAAAAAGGAAATAGTAACCTTCAGAAGCTACTCTGGTCTCAACCTTGTCCAGATTAAACTGGATTCCCAACATGCACCAAAGGAGAACAAATGTTTAGGTAGTTCCTGGGGAGTCCATGGAATTGATCTGTGTAGTTAGGAAGGGACAACCCAGAAGTTTGCTGAATTTTTATTTTTATATTTGCTGTGGAAAGCCAGATGTTTTCTTGTGGTGTTTTTTTAGTGGGCTTTTTTTNTCAGCAGCTCTCACTGAATTTTAGTTATGCATCAGTAGTTAGTTACAGACCAATGCTGTTAGCATTTAGCATTGCAGAAGATACTTCTGTGTCAGTTTTTAGCAGAAGTGATAGAAATAAGTAGTTGTCAAGTAAGATAAAATTTATTACTTGGGGTCTAGTTCTTACATGAAGTGACCTGCTAATATTTTCATGGGGCCTGGATGGGGCACTTAGTGCCATTGGATAGTTGATTGGATAGGTCTGGGTTATAGGTAGGACTGGATGATCTTGGAGGTCTCTTTCAACCTGGTTGATTCTATGATTGTACATAGTGCAATAAACACAAATGGTGCTTAACTCTCAATCCCTAGTCCTGAAAAGGTCTGTGCCATCTTTAGCTGCACCAGTGACTGCACAGTTGTGCCACATGAGTCTCTGACACCATGAATCTTTTCATTTGACACAAGTATATTTTGCATCTACACTTATGTTTGCACAAATAAGTCTTTGTTGGGTCAGACAATATCTGCTGTGTAACATCTATCAAATCAAACACTAATGTTTTGGAGGTGGAGATCCCTTGCTGTTTTGTACATTCAGTATGCAAATAAGATGTGGGACACTCACTTCTATGGCGTAATGGTAGAGAAAAAAGTTGATTCCTACCTAATTTCTTATTTTCTTTCTTATTCTTAGGTGGCTTCCATTTATGTCCCAAGGTGAAATTCATTCAGAAATTGAGCTGTACCCTGGAGGTGAGGTTTATTGTAACTTCATGACAGTAAGAGCAGCAAGCTGCATTTTTTTTTTCCTCTCTGAACAAAGCCATGCTGAATCCAGATTCTAAATATCAGAGTTAATGATCTTGTGGCTTCCTTTGCTATATTTCTAAGAGAACACACTTTGTGTTTGCACTGTGTAATGGCTATGAGCGATAGAGGGAGAGTAATAAAGGAACAAATGAGAAGGAAAGTTTGCTTGTATCGTCTAGAATCACAGAATATCTGTTTCATTTCTACTTTTAAACCTTTGCTTTTAACCTTAAAGGATGAATCTTTTCTTAACTGACTTTTTTTTTCCCCCCTTCTTCCCAGAATTTCAAATAAATCAACAGCTGAAAATGCAAGAAGCAGCAAATGGTAAGTGCTGCTCCAGTCTTCTGTCTTTAATGAAAACTGTTTCTCCCTCAGAACTAATTGCTTTACACATCTATTGCTGTTTCTATTTATTTTAAAGCATTAATTAAAGCACAGTATTTGAACATTTTCGTAAGCACCAAACTTCACGTTCTAATTTAAGCAATAAATCACTTTGTTCGTGCTCTCTTTTTTATTCTGTCAGTTTTATTTCCATAATGTTAATTTTCTGTCTGTTTGAAAATTCATATTTTCTAGCACTTATTGCTAATCCATCTTAATTTCAGTTATTTAGAGTTAGTCTTTAAACCCTGATTCTTCCTCCTGGGCTATATATAGTTTCCCTCTCATCATTAGGTTTTAATTTTCTGTTTTACCTATGATTTCATATTTGTTCAGCTTGGCTTTTCTGTCCTTGCAGACATCTTTAAAGATCACCTAGTTCCAGTTCCCCTGCCATGGCAGGGACAGGTTGCTCAAAGCCCCATCCAACCTGGCCTTGAATACTTCCAGGGATGGGGCACCCACAGCTTCTCTGGCCAACTCATTTTCATGTGTTACCACTCCTACTGTAAAACATTTTCTTTCTTCTGTGCTATCTAAATCTGCCATTTTTCTCAGAATCACAGAATTTCTTAGATTGGAAAAGACCTTCAAGATCGGGTCAAGTAATTAGTTTCACACTGCCAAGTCCTTGACTAAAGCAAATCCCTCAGCGCATCGAATCACTATGGTTGGAGAAGACTACCAGGATCAGTTTAGAACCATGCAGATTGTCCTGCCACTGCAGGGCTTCATAAAAAGTTTTTGCATTTCATGTAGGCCTGTAACTAGTGCAGTCCCTCAGGAGTCAGTACTGGGACCAGTATTATTCAATGTATTCATCAATGATCAGGAAGAGGAAACAGAGGCTGGGGACTGACCTGCTGGAGAGCAGTGAAGGGGAGAAGGACTTGGGAGTCCTGGTGGCTGGCAGGATGACCATGAGCCAGCAGTGTGCTCCTGTGGCCAGGAAGGCCAATGCCATCCTGGGGTGTGTTAGAAGGGCTGTGGTTAGTAAGTTATTAGGTTGAGGGAGGTTCTCCTGTCAATCTACTATGCCCTGGTGAGGCCACATACCAGATGATCTCTCAAGGTCCCTTCCAGCCCCTGACATTCTGTGATTCTGTGATTCCTTTCTACATTGACTGTAATAAGGTCTCCCTGAAACCTTCTTTTCAAGGTTGAACCATTTTTCTTTGTGGGAAAGATGTTACAGTCCTCTAGTCATTGCCATGACCATCCTCTCGACCCATCCAAGCTGCTCCATGTGTCTTGTGCTGAAGTCCCCACAGGTAGCTACAATACTGTAGCTTAGGTCTCACCAGCATGGAATGTCAGGGAAGAATCAACTCCCTCAACCTGTTGGGAAGGTTTGCTTAAACCAAACAAGCTGTTGGTGTTTTCTGAATTCCCAGATGTGTATTTATGTGTATCTAAAAATCCCAAAACTCTCACTTTCTAAAACCAAGCATCAGACAGAGCTCAAAAGATCTGGAAAAGAGGAGCTCAAGCTTTCTGCTCCAGTTCCCTCTTTGTGGAGGCAAATTACTGGGGGATAATTGGGCTGGCCCAGGATAAATACTTCTGTCAGACAACAGGTTTAATTCATGCAGGTATTAGCAGACAGCTATCTGTTAATAAAGCTGCAGTGTGCACCGTGGCTCTTATTTTCTGCTGTGGGCTGCTGTTTCATTTGTTGTTTGCCTTGCACAGAATGCATTTAAGTCACTAAGTGGAAGTTGTTTCTTAGAGGCAAAAGCTGCAATCAATAGAGGGGTGGAGAGTGTGTGATCCCAGCTTTCAAGATGCAGAAATGCATTTTCCAATTATGAATTGTTCTCTCCCTCTTTTTCTTTCTTTCATTTGTTTTTTTTTTTTTTAATAAGATTTATAGTCATCTGCTTTTAGGTATTTAAATAACTTGTGTACATTGTGTGGCAGCAGAGATGACATTTTATTATCAGGGAGGCTATATATAAAATGATTTTATAAAGAGTCCTAGTGTTTGGATTTCCTCCAAAATATTTTCTATTTCCCTCTTTTTTTGCTAATCTCAATGTCATTCCTCCACTCAGGCAAAGAGAGCTCTTGTTGGTGTGTCACATCAACATAAAATGAGAGGGGATTGTACTTAATTGGGATGCCTTCATGCTTTTTTTTTTCTCCTCTTCTATTATATTTATTGGTTATATATGTTGGCATAATCCAAATTCCGGAGTTTGGGCTTTTTCTGTGGTGACCCACAGGGTTATCACTAGAAAGCTCCCTAGGCTCTGTATTTGTATTTCCAGCTTTAGCACACTGCAAGCCTCCTAAATCTTTGAAGTTGCACAAGTTGCCTAGGATGAGTGTGGATGATGTGGTGTTTAGCCAGTCTTCTGTTGCATCTTTACGTTTTAGGTGCATAGCAGTCACAGTCCCTGGGCTAAACTGTGCTTTTATTTATCTTTTGAGTGTGTTTCTGCGTATCAGTAACAGTTCTAAAAGCATTTTGATTTTCTTTTTCTCTTTACAGAAGGAGACTGGAAGATTACGGTAGTCACTGGGGATTTGGAAACAGCTGGCACAACAGCAACAGTATCTCTTTATGCTTATGGAGAAAACAAAGCTTCTGGTCCTATTATTTTGGGATCTGGGAAACACCAGCTGTTTAATCCCAGCAGTGCAGATAGGTTTAAGGTAAGGGAAGGCTGTTACGTAGACACTGGAGAATTCAAACCATATGCAAAATAGCTTTTCTCAGAACCGGATGAAAGTGGTAATGGAAAGGACTCGGAACAAGATGTGAGGATCATTAAGTGTTTCTGAGAAAGCAGCTGACTGTCATGATGGTGAGGTCTGAACCAACAAAGGCATGCAGAACGGCATCAAGCAGACATGCTTCTGAGTCTGCCTTGTACCTGCACCTTCTTGATGTGTCAGTTTGAGCCAGATGGTGTTCATCTTGCAGAAGCAGAAAAACTTTTCCTTGCGTCTTCTTGGTGTTGATCTAACAAGACAGTTCTGTTTATGGCATGTGGTGTGTACTCATCTTTGGAAGTGTCCACTGGAGATTATTCCATGGGCATTATCAGCTTTCCACTGAATTAAACTGTTGTGCAAACTTGTTCTTGGAGAAAGTGGGAAGGAAAGGTTGGGAGGTGATCTGCTGTAGAGCAGCCCCATGGAAAGGGACCTGGAGTGCTGGTGGGTAACATCCATGGCACAGCAATGTGCCCTTGTGGCCAAGAAGGCCAATGGGACACTGGGGTGTATTAAGAAGTGTGTGGAGCAGATCAAGGGAGGTTCTCCTCCCCCTCTCTGTCCTGGTAAGACCTCATCTTGAGTACTGCCTTCAGATTAGGGCTTCCCAGTTTAAGAGGGACAGGGATCTGCTGGAGAAGGTCCAATGGAGGCCTGTGAGGATGCTGAGGGGACTGGAGCCCTGACTGATGAGGGGAGGCTGAGGGACCTGGGGCTGCTTAGTCTGGAGAGAAGATTGAAAAGGAATTTGATAGATGTTTATAAATATCTGGGTGTCTGCTTGCTTGCTCCCTGTGATTGGACAAGGAGCAATGGATGGAAGCTGCAGCACAGGAAGTTCCACCTCAACACAAGAGGGAATTTCTTTACGGTAAGTGTCCCAGAGCACTGACACAGGCTCCCCAGAGAGGCTGTGGAGTCTCTTTCTCTGGAGCCTTTCAAGGCCTGTCTGGATGTGTTGCTGTGTGACCTGAGCTAGATTGTGTCTGGTCCTGCTCTGACAGAGGGGTTGGACTTGTTGTTCTCTTTGGGTCCATTCCAACTCCTGATATCCTGTGATCCTGTGAAAAGGGGGATGGATAGGGACTAGAGCCAAATCACACTAAGTAGGTTAACTCAGGTGATGTATGCTGGTAATGTCCTACTTCTCCAGGCAAATGGGAGACTTCTCTCTTGTCAGAGAAACTTCTGAGAGGTGTTTCAGACTCAGGACATTTCCCAGGCTTTCTCCAAGTTCCTTTAATTCCTACAATTTCCTCCAGTTCTTATAGTTCCTCAGGACTGTTGCAATCATTAAATCTGTGCTATGCCTTTTAGTTAGAAAGAACATGTGCATAATAACAACATGATGAGGAGTCAGTGACAGATAAGGCTGGTAATTTCTCTGGCTTTTCATTTTTTCACTAATTCTTTTACATTTTGAAGCACAAATATATAAATTCTTGCAGAGGCAAGTCAGTGGTGGTCTTTCCCTGCATGAATTTAAATCAACAGTAACTTGCTAAAGTTACAGATAGTGCTGGTTTAATATTATCTTGGATCGAAACAGGAAGGTGAAATCAGCATTCATCTGAAGACTAAATTGAAGTGTTCTTGTTCAAACCATTCTGGATCATCTTGGATATTTATTCACATGGTTAATGCTGTCTGACAGGACATTCTTGCTCGTTTATTCAGTTCATTGAAGGAAGTGCCAAGAATATTTGTTTGTTTTCTTTCTCTTTGGAAGGGACAAAACGTTTCTCAAAGCATCATTTTTATTCTCCCAGCATCAAGGCAAGACTTGATGGCTGGCCCAGAGGGTTCTGACAATCTCTTGCTATCTACAGCTCTCAGGTTTAGATCTGCAGCATACCTAGGTCTTTGTGCCTGAAGTTTTTCTTTGGTGATAGACCACTGAAAACCTGGAAGAGACTTGGAGGTTAGTCACAGCACTTAGGTACAGCTGAAGTGAGATGAATCTGGACAAATGACTACAACTTAAACCTGGTATAAAACCCAGTTGTGCAATTGAACTTTAAAATTTGTATGTAATAAGAACTTTAAACTTCAGAGGAGCTTGAAGAAGCTTGTCCCTGTGTTCTAACCACACTATCAAAGCTTCAAGATTGACCATGCTATTTCTCAAACCCCCTTACTTAACTTTCAGTCAGTGCTGGCCAATGAAGAGAGAAAGAAAAGAACAGGTGAAGTAATTTTGCCTGCTTTTTCTATACCCCACCCCCTCACACCTTGGTTTAATAAGATAGCTGATTTTTTTCATAAATCTAAATGAAAGCTGCATTCTCCAAACGCTTCAGCACTTTGTAACTGCAGTTTTCCAACATTAAGAGCACTGTGGAATGACATCAATATCACTAAAAAGCTGTGGAGTTGCAGAAAAGTTAGATAGCCTCAATTGCTTTCTGTTACGCTAGTTTAATCTGTTAAGTACTTTGGGGAAAGTCTTCACTAAATGGTCTTTGATTTGCAGTCTCTGTGTAGGAATGTGCTGCATATTTCAGGGCTGTTTAAACTCCAGGTAACCTCCCTGTTTGTTTTTTTTTTTTCCTTCTTTTTGAAAGAAAGTGTTAAGTGATGCAAGGGGCTGCAAGAGCTCAACATAAATGTGACAGAAAAAAATAAAGCATAATCATATCCCAAGAAACTAATCAAAGTAACACCCCCTTTGAAAATCCATTTGGCCACAGAAATAGTCACAATGGGCAGAGGAATGGCCCACAAAGAGAGGATTGGATAAACCTGTTACTAAAAATCAAGGCTAGTCATCTGATAGACAGTACAGTTGACTGCATAGTAACTTGGATACCTAAATGTAAGCCACAGAATCAAAGAAACATTCAGGCTGGCAAAGCCCCTCAGGATCACCAAGTCCAACCATTGTCCCTACTCTACAAAGTTCACCCTAAACCATATTCTCAAGCATCACATCCAAATGACTTTTAAAGACATCCAGGGTTGGTGACTCCATCACCTCCCTGGGCAGCTCATTCCAATGCCTGACCACTCTTGCTGGCAAAAAAAATGTTTCCTAATGTGCAGTCTAAGCCTAGGGAGTCACAGCTTGTTCCATCACTATTTACCTGTGAGAAGAGACCAGCAACAGCCCCTCCACAACTTCCTTTCAGGTAGCTGTAGACAGTGATGAGGTCTTCTCTCAGCCTCCTCTTGACTAATCAGTACTGTTAAAAAGAATGAAAAAGTAATTAAAACCAATGGTGCTTCTCTATATCCTGCTGAGATGCTGTTGCTCATCCAGAACTTGATTTAGATGTTGCTTGCATTGCTGTCTAGAGCTGGGATAACTTCATTAACTTTGGCTATCATTAAGGTGTCTGTAAATCAGATTAAAAATGGGTTGTCCTTCAGTATGACACAGGTAGAAAGTAGCAAGGCTTTTTACCCTTGGAGGTCTCCATGTAGCACATGAAATTCTCTGAAGGTCATTTGCAGAGTTGTGATGATGGGGAGAGGTCTTGTCCCTGAGTACAGTCTGCGGTTCTGGGTTCTCACGAGGTAGCTGTGTGTAAACAGCACCATACTTGCCCTTGTGACTTAGCAATTTTTCCTAGCAGATGGGCAAGTCAGGGATGAACAACAAAGGAATGGAAAGAAAGGGAATTTAAATTTGATGGATTTCCCTTTCTGCTCTGTAATTGTTCCTGCATGTTCAAAGAAGCTACTTCTAGGCTACGGTTTGCTGCTCTGCTTCTATTTGGGCATAGTTTTTAGGGCATAATTTTTCTGTTGAGAGTAATTCCTCCTCCAATAGAGAGAGATTAATCCACAATAACTTACAGCTCTCATCACAACTGTGATCTGCTTCCTGCATTTTCATCTGGTATCATCCCAGTCCCTGAGCATTTCTCAGTATTTCAAAAATACTGGTTCTGGCAGTACATTGAGTTGCTCAAGACACCGAAGCTTTAATTGTATTGTAAATTATATTCTCCAGACCCCTGTACTCTGTATCATCATTCTTTGAAACATGGCAAATTAACTCTTATGAGTGTACATACTGTTTGATAAAGAAATTCTCTTTGTAAGTATTCTTTTAATGTTTGGTCACGCCAAATATTCCCTTCTGTGTCAAAGAGAGCTAAGCAGAAGACTCTTAGAGTATTATCTTCTGTAACAGCCAGCTACAATCTCTCCATTTTTATTACTTCAATACAGAATAATTTCATACCTTGAGGTACAAACTCTGCCTTTCTAGTAATAATGAAGTCAGTAAAAGCAGTGACTGGTTCAGTAGGTCTGCTTTCAAAATGCTGTGTGCCAGGCCTAGCGAGAGCAGCAACCTTCTTAACAAGAGTTCTTCCATCTTTTGCTTTGTGAGTTTGCTTCATTATCAGTCTACAATCTCTTTAGAGCAGTGTTGGTCATGCTGATCTCAACATGTTGTCAAGTTTATCTCAAATAGAACTGCATAAAGCTATTAAGAGAGATGGATTTTTTTCTCCTAAGGAATCTTCACAGTCTTCACTTTCAGCGCAAGTTATATTTTGTCGTTGGCGGATGGATGTCTTCCTAAGGAAGATAGTTCCACACTTGCAAGCAGGGGACATGGAGTATTCATGATATTGGAGGAGAATTGGAAACTGGAAGCCATCTTCAGTGTGAAAATTGCTGTGAGCCCATTTCTCTGTCTTTTAAAGCTGGTGTCATCTCCAGTTACACCATTTACATTTCTACAGCTGCATAAACACTGCCATAATCCGTTAGGGCAAAATGCCAGAAGGTAATAGAGGTAGCTAAAAAAACAGGGCTCCTGCTAATACCTCCAGAGATACTTGATCATAAAACTTAGTAAATAGTGTTCCTGTCATGAGACTGTTGAAGTGTTAAGCCCTTTTTCTTTCCAGTTAGCTGTCCCTTGCTTGGAAAGAGCTGTGTTCATCTGGTGCCTTTGTGCTATGCTGTGTGCATTTGCAGTTTATCTGTTGTTTTTCATTTGTTTCCCTCCTATTTAAATAAAATTACCAGTCGTTTAAAATCACAGAAATATCCAGGTAGAAAAAGCCCCTCAGGATCACCAAGTCCAACTTGTAACCCTACTCGAGAAGATTCACCCTAAGCACCACATCCAAATGACCCTTAAACACATCCAGAGTGGGTGACTCCACTACCTCCCTGGGCAGCTCATTCTAGTCCCTCTTTCCATGAAAAACTTCTTCCTAATGTCCAATGTAAACCTCCCCAGCCTCAGCTTGAGGCCATTCCCCCTTGTTCTGTCTCCAATTACCTGTGAGCAGAGCAGAGCACAGCAGCAGCCTCTTCACAATGTCCCTTCAAGTAGCTGTAGAAAGCAATGAGGTCTCTCCTCAGCCTCCTCTTTTTCACACTAACCCTCCCCAGCTCCCTCAGTTGCATCTCATAAAATTTACTCTCCAGGCCCTTCCCCAGCTTCATTGCCCTCCTCTGGACCCACTCCAGGCCCTCCACATCTCTCTTGTGTTGCAGTGCCCAAAACTGAACGCAACACTCAAGGTGGGGCCTCACCAAAGCCGAGTCCAAGGGGACAATCACCTCCCTGTTCCTGCTGGCTACAGCATTTTTAGTACAAGCCAGAATGCCATTGGCCTTCTTGGCTGCCTGGACACACTGCTGGCTCCTGTTCAGCTGCCTATTACAGCCCCCTTTCTGCCAGGCAGCTCTCCAGCCACACTGCCCAAGACACTCCTTCTTTTAGAATCAGCCCTATGGACTACTAGAATCTGTCAAATTTGACCATGTGTCTTTAATTCCTGTACCTTGGATCCGCATTGATTTTAATTTTTTTTTTTAATCAGTCAAAGCTGAGATCTCTAAAGTAAAATGAGCAGCAGTGAGGAGAAAACCAAATTTTATAAAAATAGGTTGAAACAAATCCATTTTCATGCTTTTCTCACCATTGTTAAAGTAAAAAAAAAAAGCCTGTAATGAGCTCAGTGAGAATTTTTCCTGAGTGGGAGAGCTGGAGAAGTGACCACAAGCACTAAAATAACTACTCACTCTCTTAACCATGCAACTGACAGTGCCTGAAAACTGGGCATAGCTTTTGGCCTGCTATTTTGCAGCTGTCCTGCTTGCCATGATGACCATTTAGGACCAGATGCATTTAGTCAGATAGACTTAAGGCAGCATAAAGCAGTCATACTCTTGGCTTTAACTCCACTTGAAACTGTCCATCTCTCAACAAAATTTATTTGATAACAACATGAACTTCATTCCTCACTGAGATAAAGGCAGGGGGGCGTAAAATGATCTCCATCAGCTACAGGCTCTGCATGAAGCAAAATTTGACTTGTTTCAAGGAAGCAACATAGAAGGATCATAAAGAACTCAGGATGCTGAAGAAAAGCACAATTCATTTCATCTTCAAGAAACAGGAGCAATTGATCATGGTGTTACCTGCCCAGCCATTCTGCAGGATGAATTCTACATACATCTTATGTGTGCTTTTCTCTTTTAAGGTGGTGCTGCGAGAGAACTTTCTGCTCAATTTCAGGTTTAATCTTTCATATCTGTTAAAACTTTTTTTTTTCCCTACCCAATGACAACACAAGTTCAAGATGAATACATATTAAACCCCCCCTATCTGTCTCTCTTGAGTCAGTCCTCTCTACCTGGTTATCTTGTTTGTTTAGCCCTGTAGGCTTCAGGTGGAAAACTGAAACAGGTTGCCCAGGGAGGTAGTTGAGGCCCCATCCCTGGAGATATTCAAGGTTAGGCTCGACTTAGCTCTGAGCAACCTGATCCAGTGGAGGATGGCCCTGATGACTGCAGGGTGTTTGGGCTGGATGACCTTTGGAGGTGCCTTCCAACACAAACCATTCCATGATTCTATAATTCTAAGGTGGAAAAACACCCAAGCTATCTGTCTGCACTATTAATTTAGTAGGTAACAATAATGTGACATTTCTTTTCTCTGATTAACTTGGGAACAGATAATTGCCATCTATTTTAGCATGCAGTAGCACATTGTTAGTCTGTACAGGAAGGTCAAGTGAGTATTGATGCTGGACTATCTACAGGATGAAAAGAGCTTGAGTGGATTGGAAAATCAAGTGTCTAACTGTCACTGTGCAATAAGAAATACTTGTTGACTCATCTTGTATTTGTGGTCAATGTAAACATGAACTGGGGGAAAAAATGATAGCAATTTTTGTATTGCCTTTAATCCTACTCCTTACATGCCTATAATCCACCACTCTTCAGTTTCTATGACACTTAAGCACCTGTGACATAGTCTAATTCTTGACTTAGCCTATAACTGTACAAGCCTGGCCACAAGGAGCAAATTGGCTGAATTCAGACATCTAGAAAATGCGAGCACCAGGGGTGGACCCTGAATACTTTACTGCTACATTAGTTATGATATTCTTGGCAACATGTACCAGCTGCCTGCTCACAATTAAAGAACATCCTCTGCTGCTGAAGATTTCTCCATTATAGGCAGAAGTTAAACTGACGCACTCAATGATATCTCTTTCTTTTGGGAATGCAGCTGCTGCATGTGATTTCTCTGAAATTCTGTTAATGAGATGATCTTACTTGAAATTAATAACTCTCTGTCAAGCATAGCCTCTGGTGATAGTGTTAGACGTTCGGATTTTGGTGGAGCTGTTGACTTATACAAAGGATTTTCATGCTAGCCTGAGCTTATTTCAAAGAGATTGCAGGATATTTACTGCACAACAGGAATGCAGTGCCATTATTTTGCTTATTCCAGTATATAAAAGAGAAATGGAGTCATTTACATATATTCTTTCTGTCCTTTTACTGAAGCATCTTTCCTCTGAATAGCCTCTCCTTAAGCTGAGGAACTCTTACTTCACTTTTCATTTATTTAAGCAGTCGAGTACCTGAAAATAGGTCGTGCTGTTTTCACTCAAGATATCATAGACATGCTAGGGATTGAAAAGAGTTTGTATAGCTCATTTAGAAAAGGAAGGAAAGTTCAGTCCTTGCATCCTTTTTAGGATCTTGCAGATAAACCTGGGTTTTCAATTTGTGCTTGGAGGCAAGTTGTAGAACATGAGATTTGTTAAGCTTCAGTTTGAAACCATAAGGCCAAGTTTTCTAATGAAAATGTTGCTTCTGCTTGTACAAAACCCAACAACAACAAAAGAGCTGCTGATACACTTCCTTCTATTGATATTTTTGTCTTAATTTCCACCCAAACATAAATGTGGGGTAGTTTGTTGTTGTTGTTTTGTTTTTTTTTTTTTCTCTTTGATTTGTTTGTTTGCTTGAAGAAACTCCCATAAAAATAGCTCTATTCAGACTTCTATGCCACAAGCATATATCATGATAACATCCTATGAGATAGAGTTGTGCCAGGCTTGCTTCAGGGATGCAAGGCTGCGTTGATCAGTTAGGGTTTCAAGGCTCTTCTGTGACAGTCCTCACAACCAAGAAATGTCAGTGTTGCGCTAGACTGTAGGAAGACACCTCAACAAAAGAGTGAGAGGGATGTGTCTCCATTGTCTCTGACACTTCCCAGCTCCACAGAGGAAAGGAACATGCCTTGCAGTCTTCATTAGCACATAACATCGAAGGAGAAAGTCTCACTCTGGGACAGACTTACTAATATTACCTCCCAGAACAGACAGAATGAACCCTTGAACACATTCAAATCTTAGCTCATCTTTTTTGGTGATTCAGATATTGAGGCAATGTTGATGCTGTTCATCAATCTGGTTTTTGGTTTTGCTTTTTGTTTTGATGTTAAAAAGTACACAATTAGTGTAACAGTAAAAGAAACAACAATTTTTGGTTCTCTTTCCTTGTGTTTTTTTGTGTTTTGTTTTGTTTTGCTTTGTTTTTCTCTCCCACCTCAATATCACAAGCCTTCAAATGCATCACTAAAATAGAACATGCTTAACCCTGCTTTTGTGTTTAGGTCCCTGCTGTTAGAAATGCTCAAAAAAACTTCTGCAGCCTAAGGACCAAAGTGGCTTTTCTTTCAGGGCTGTGGAGTTCAATGTGACATAGTCATGTTTTATTGTTTAAATTTGCTGCACTATGGCATTAGCACTTAAAGAAATAGCTAACTCTGACACCAATGCACATAAAAATAGAAGACAAAGAGAAAAGTGAGCCATAGCAGACTGCTAAATGGCAGGAATAGTTAATAGGGCTCTGCTGATGGTAACTGTATGGACTGCAAAATACATTATTTCATGCAGCAATGACTGAAGTTGTTTCTGCTTGTTAAAGTATTTGTCTGGAAATAGAGATTTACATTATAACACCACAGACTTGGCTCTGTAAAGAGATTTAAACTGAGACTGGATAGTTTAAGCTCTTTAGTCACTTTAAACAATAGGGTCTTGAAGTCAATAAAATTACACTTGCAGACTGCTCTGTATGCTTTTGCTTGATTGCTTTGGGATTCGTTGTATATGGAGGCTTCATTTTCTAAAGCACTCCATTACTCTCAGTTATGTTAGCTCCACATTTAGTTTGCACACCCAGCCTAAGAAGGACTGCTTAAAAAGCATCATCATAATATGTTATTAAAGCCTGGGATTTTTTATTTTGCCATTTACAGGTTCATCTCGGAGATCTTGGGCAGCTGTATAAAATCCGTATCGGCCACGACAGCACTGGAAATGATCCCAGCTGGTACTTGGAGGAACTCAGACTGGAAAGAGCAGTCCCTCTTTCTGATGAGCTCTGTCTCCCCATAGAGTGCTGGCTTGCAGAAGACAAAGGTGAAGGTGATACATGGACAGAAGTGGCAATAAGAAGCCCTGGTCTGGAGCTTTTGCCATGTACGTGTTTGGTATTTTAGATCACGTCTTCATTGGGCAGATCCTAGAATAGAATCATAGAATCATTTCAATTGGAAAAGACCCCTAAAGATCACCTGGACCGACCATCAGCCCAGAACCACCATGCCCATTAAACCATGTCCCAGTGTGCCATGTCTACAAGTCTTTTTAATACCTCCAGGGATGGTGACTCCACCATCTCCCTGGGCAGCCTGTTCCAATGCTTGGCCAGTGTTTGATCCTGTGAGTGCACGACAGCTTTTCATGTTTCTTTCAGGGCAGGCTGCCTAATAGCCAGCCTAATCCACAAAACAATCTCCTCCAGATCCTTTCTAGTTCCACAGAAGTGGGAAGTGATCATTTCAGCACATTTCTTTCCCCAAACCAGAATAACAGCCGGGGCCAGGGCATGTTACCCCTATAAAATCACTGGTTTCTCCAAGTGCCCTTAAAGCACTGACAAATCCTGCTCTTCAGAGGAGTACATCCAGCAGGAAATCAAGGCATTATCAGGGTATATAATGCGATGTGACACCCGGTTGCTTTCAGCAACTTTGATATCATCCTTTCTAATGCTGCATGAAATATTCTCCACCAGAAAGCCATGATCTGAATCACCACACACGTGTTTTCCAAATCAGACTGAAGTCACAGGCATTCACACAGAAATTGTTAGCTGCAGGGTGGCACTTTGGTACTTCAAAGTTTGCCACAGCTTTGACGCACTTTGTTCCCTTCAAGTGAAGCGGGAAATAGCCCATCAGAGAAAGTTGTTATTTAAAAAAAAAAACTCCTGGACCTCTACAAAAGAGTAGGGAGCCAGGCTAATCATTTAGCATGATTACATTACATTTCCTTTTACGTTAAGAGGATGACAGTGATGCAGCTGATAGACAATGGCAGCTGACAGTGGTAGGTCTTGTAGAGATAGGTGCTGTCATTCAGGCAAACTCTGTTGAAAACAAACCAGTGCATGTTGCATGGAATCAGTGATTTCACATGAAAACGGGGCATTATGCACTTAGTGACAATCAAACCATTGCAGGAGGAAATATCAAACCAGCAAAAAAAGAATTCTCTGACAAAGCCATGGAGACTTGGTGGGGTGTGAGTGTTTTTGATGGGTTTTAAGGCCAAAAGGGGCTACTGATCTCTATGACAAAGGCCAGGAGATGCTGAGAGACACTTATGTGCCAGCTCACACTGCCCATCTGCTCTTTATTTAGTTTTAAAATTAGCCTGCCAAGTACAGTGACTCCAAGAAGTGATTTCACAAACTGAGACTGCTCAGGATGAACCAGGCCTTAATTATAATTTTCTTACATGTTACAAAGAACGCTCACTTATGTATTTTTAGTATATTGCTCCAAATAGCAATAGTGGGGATTAGAAACTGCAAACCCTAATTCTAACTGAAATGTCTTCAGCTGGTAGTGGTTTTGAGTTATTGTAGCTTCTCAAATAATAAGTGAGCCATTTCTGAAGGACATAGTCTCTCTTAATGACCATCAGCCATTAAGAAATCATTCCCTTTTAGCCTTAGCATTGTACCAACACCTATCTTTACCCTTCTGCCAAACACTCTTTGTGCAATCTGTGTAGTAAACACCAAGTGATAAAGCCATGTGGCAAATTCCTTTCTGCTGTTTAGTAGCTGAAGCCAAAAGGACTGTATGATCCAGGTGGGCATGTCATCTGGAATAAAGGCTGAACCTGCAGCAGCACCGTGCAGCGCTGCTCTAACGTCTCTGATTGTCAGCATTAAGGGAGGGCTGAATAGTAGCTGTTAGGCAATGTTAATGTTGTGTGTCATTTGCCAGCTCTCCAGCTTGTCTGTTCTTTGGCCACTGTGTCTGTTTACTCTAACAGCCTGATGGGATTCGATGAGGGCAGTGAAGAGCTTAGTGCTAAAAATCCCATGAGCTAAAGGTCCCATGTCCTCATCATGTGTGTTCAGGGAGAAGTTACACTGACCTTGCTCTAGTGTGTTCCTGTGGACTGGCTGTGAGTTTGTGGCAAGATTCTTACTGTGTTCCCACAACATATCTTCTGGTTTAGTTTCATTCAAAAACCTTCAATCTTTTTGCTCAAAAAACACTCCATGCTGCAAACCAGACTTAAGGAAGGAAGGCCAACCAGAGAATTCAGCTTCTCAATTCAAGCTAATGTGCTGTTGTAGGCACACCAGTGCTTTGAAGCTCAGACAGCTGTAATGCAGAGGAAGCTTATCTAATGTACTTTGAGTCATAACTGATAAGCATATTCATGTTGAATTCATCTGCTCTTAGCTACAGTTCTAAAATAATGACTGTACCTCTCTTGTAGTAGAACTACTTTGAAAAGAACTGGCAAAGGGGCAGTAATTTATATGAAGTCAGCAGAAAAAGGCCAAGATCTCTGCAGTAAAAAAAAAAGTAATTTTCTTATTCATAGAATTATTAAGATGGGCAAAGAGCTCTAAGATATTCAAGTCCAGCCTTCATTCAACACCACCACACCCACTAACCCATGTCCCAAGGTACCATGTCCACATGTTTCTTGAACACCTCCAGGGATGCTGACTTCATCACCTCCCTGGGCAGCTTGTTTCAATGCCTGACCACTCTTTCAGGAAAGAATTTTTTTCCCAATATCCATCTTAAACCTTCTCTGGCACAACTTGAGGCCAATTACTTCTCACTAGTAAATTCCTATTTAAGTCTTCTCCTTCCAAAACATATCAAAATATTAACTCAGTCTTTAATGCAAAGCAGCTTAGTGTTTGTATTTCCCAAAGGGAAATGTCATAAATCACTGAATTTTGTACAATGTTTCTTCAGAGGGAAGTGAGAATTATGCACTGTGCTTGCAGACTGGGGTCAAGATAACTCTTGATCAGGAGTAAACCAACTCCTTGTACTGGAAACTCTCATTCAGGTGCTTAGAATAAGCTGTCTGGAAAAAAAGAAAGAAAATATTTTCTGGCTTGCATTCTTGTGCCCTTAGTATTATGCCTGTAAGGTAGCTTTACTTCATAACTAGTGAAACAGAACTTCTCTCCTCCACTTTATTCCAGGTAGTTCATGTTCTCATGTTATCAAGAGATGTCAGAAGGTGGAGTTGAGACTTAAAAAACATCTGAAGCCTCGTGAGAGGCTCAAGAGACAGTAGCAGTGACATAATTATGGACTGAGCAAGTGCAAATTTTCAACATGGACACTTGACAGCTTTAGTACTTCTGATGTGTTTTGAGATGTCATTTTTTTGACATAGTTGTTAGAAAGCTTTGATGTCTGTTTTTCATTAAGCCTTTTAGAAACTCCCCACCTCTGCCTGGAAACATTTTGCCTCCCCTTTTTCAGCTGTTTCATCCATACATCCATGCTGCAGCATTTTCTGTTTGATTATAGAGCTTATCTAAAGTTACCCTGGTAGCAATTTGATGATTTCCATCACTTATTTTCTGAAAGGTCATTTTCTTTTTTACTGAGTGCTAGCTGAGGTTTGTGTGGTTTGGGTTTTTTTTTCTTTCCCGCTACTATTCTGTATTAATTAATCCTTTTATGTTCTCTCTCAAAGTTACAGTGTTTTTCAAGACATTTCCTCTATTACTTTGAAGTGCCCCCACATTAGACAGATGCCTAAATGTGAGGCTAACAGGTCCCTGAAACAGTATTTCCTGGCTTCTGTTAAGTAGTTGGATTTATTACAGGATTTTCTGCTTTTTCTTTTTTTTTTTTTTTTTTTTTTTTCCTGGCCTATGGGCTTACCTCTCCTCTGTGCTTTGCAGCTCCAGTTTCCAGCTGGTGCAGTTTCACTAAATCAGTGTATAGTAAAATGAGATTACACCATAAGACTGAGGTTGCAATAAAGGACTGAGCCATAGAATTCTCTCAGAGTTCTGGGGTAGCTCTTTCTTACTGCAGTGAAACAGGTCTTCATTTCGGATTTGGCAGCAATAGGGGGTCACAGTTTCTCAAAGGAAATTAAACCAGGCTCAAGTTACTTTCTGGGGTCTTTTTTTTGTTTTCCTCTCTACACAAACCCCTGTGTTTTGTGGACGGCATACAGAAAGCTATAAACAGGAAAATTTGACATGTGGTGAGTCTTTCTGGATCACCAGCACATTATACTGGTAGCCTTGTAAGATATAAATCTTATGAATAGTGACTGAAGGAGCTGGGGCTGTTTAGTTTGAAGAAGAGGAGGCTGATGAGAGACCTCACTGCTGTCTTACACCTACCTGAAAGGATGCTGTGGAGAGCTTGGTGCTGGTCTCTTTTCAGAGGTTAATTAGTGACTGAACAAGAGAAAATGGCCTCAAGCTGCAACTGGGTAGGTTTAGACTGGATATTAGGAAAAACTTGTTCACAGAAAGAGTGGTCAGGCATTGGAATGGGCTGCCCAGGGAGGTGGTGGAGTCACCAACCCTGCATGTGTTTAAAAGTCGTTCAGATGTGGTGCTTGAGGATGTGGTTTAGGGTGAACCTTGTAGAGTAGGGATAACAGTTGGACTTGGTGATCCTGAGGGGCTTTTCCAACCTGGATGTTTCTGTGATTCATTCTCCAGAGCTGTCTATCTCTTGTGCTCATCAAACTACTGGTGCATCTTGTCTTACCTATTACTGAGTGGCATCTTTCAGCAGTCTGTAGCCCAGGGGCCACTAATACTGGCACCTTTTGTAGCTGTTCTGCAATCTACAAGAACTGCTTACACCAGATTGAAAACGCTGAAAACAAGCTGCACTGTGCTGAGGTACAGACGAGACTGAGCCAACACAATCCAGTTAGTGGATCTTTATATGAGTGTCCAATCAGTTCTCCCTAATGCCACGTTCTAAGGAGGCATGCACAGTCTGTGCTACAGAATAGTTCTGTTGCTTATTTTTTGTGTTTTTACTACAAAATGGATGGTGTCATATGCTGAAGTTAAGGGCAATGAACATATCCTACATGAAATGGATCACATCATATGCTGAAGTTAAGGGCAATGAACATCTCCTACATGAAATGGATCACATCATATGCTGAAGTTAGGAGAAATGAACATATCCTGTCATAGCAGCTCCGTATTATTAATGTGTACCCAAAAAAAATTACAGCACACACTCCTCTTTTTGTGAAGAAGGTTCCTTTATAAATAATGCAGATTTTAAAACTTAAGTAAATGCCAGACCTAACGTTTTCCAGATGGTGAGAGATGTATAGACACAAGGAGCTACGGAAAATATTTTCCAGTTCTTTACATTTCAACATGTGCATGTTTTCTACTTCAGACTGATTTATTTAGGCTTGTAGCAATAGAAATCTGTATTTGATTAGAGCATTATCATCTCTCTGGTTACCACGGGGATGCACAGTGGTACAAAATGGAACTGATTTATTTAGCTGTTAATATCGTTGTGTTGTGTTATAATTATCTCTTACTCTGTTCTGGTGTGTCCTGTACTTAATCCATTTGGATTGGTCTCCAGAAACGCAAGAAGTTGTTGGTATTTTCTTCTGGTAATCATTTATTATTAAAGGGTTTCTTTAATGTAAAAAAAAAAAAAAAACAAACAAACAAAAAAACCACAAACCCACAACTTTGGATGTGCTTTTAAATTGTGCTTATATTTTGCAGTTTTGATCATGGGAAATACTGGTAGGTGTAAGGATTACAGATGCCAGTCTTTGTAAACAGACATAACATAAACAGTCTATACCCTTCTCTTAGCTCCACTTTTTCCAAACTGAGAACATAATTAAGAACATAAAAGCATGGCTGAGACATCTTGTTGATTATAGATTCATAGAGTGGTTTGTGTTGGAAGGGATCCTGAAGACTAGGGGTACCCTCCACAGAATAGGAGGACATTACTCCTATTTTAAGCCACAGCTACAGTAGTGATAGAGTTGGAGACACTCTCTTGGCCACTTTAGGATAACTTTACACAGGTTAAAAGGAATATCCTATTTGGTTAAGAATTTAGTCTGTGCTTCAGCATTACCTTCTTGTCTTTTAATAGATGTGGGGCTTTTTTTTTCCTTTTTGACAGTCATCTGTCAAAATTTGGGTGGAAAAGCTTTTGAATCATGTGCAAAGTATGAGGACAACCTCAGGATTTTTTCTTTTCTTCTAGTGTTGGTGTATGAGGTCCATGTGCATACAGGCGCCAGACCGGGTGCTGAAACGGATTCTAACGTTTATATTAATCTCATTGGGACAAGAGGTGATGCTGGCAAAAGAAAGCTCCATAGACCCAAGAATAATGATGTAAAATTTCAGCGTGGACAGGTGAAATAAATACAATGCCACTTCTGATCAGTAAATTTTGGCTAGCCAACAACATGTGTAAATATCCTTTTTGCAAGCCTTATGCAAGCAGTTTACCATTTTGTCACCTATTTTCTTTATTCAAGATTACTTACAGAATGACATTGTGTTAATAATTTTTTATCTGCTTGATCAATCATTTACTGAGAGCATTGGATAATAAAACTGAAGCACTCCTGGTTATTTATATGGCAAATGTAGATAAGCTAGTAACAATAACAATTCGTTCTCCTGAAGTGATCAATGTGATTTTAGAATCAGGTTCTAAATCCTTACTCCCAAGTATGTTTTCCAGCCTTGGTGAGGCATATAGGGGCTAGCAAACATTACAGAGAGATGACCAGATAAATCTTTGCAGCTGTTCACTGTGTCATGCCAAAGGAATTGAGTGATGTCTCAGTGGAGTAATTTTAAGATGTTATTCACCTTAGAAAGCTTTATAAGATCTTCACTGACTGGCCAGGACCAATATATGACACCTATATTTATTCTGGAAAAAAAAAAAAGAGAGAGAAAAAGATAAAAAGTCAACTATTCTCAACTGTTATAGTCAAAGCAACAGCTGTGTTCAAGACCTTTATCATTTTCCTTGTATGGTTCCACAGACTGATATTTTCTGCATAAAGGCTGTCTCACTGGGAGACTTGGAGAAAGTTCTGATTAGCCATGATGGAGCTGGTCCAGGTAGGATTTAAATTCCTAGAGACCAATCTGTTTTCAAGTCCTTTTTTTTAAACACAATGCACTTTATTTATATTGCATCCTTGCACACAAAAATGTGACAGAAGGTCTTGCAGTGATTAAAAGTCTTCCTGCGGGCTGGTCACTGTGATGGGATGGTGAAAAACAGTGGTGATGGGCAGCGAAAAGGACATGAGCTTCCTGTCAAACACTGTCATTCCATTCTTTGTTTTCAAGTCTATTTATAAGGAAGTAATAACTATTTGCACACAGAAAACTCGTGAAACACAGAGGTGAATCAATCCTTTGTCAGGCCAAGCCTGAAGACTGGCCAGAATAGAATGAAAGATATTCAACACCACCTTCACTATCAAAATCTCCTTGCTGCTTTGGGCAGCAGTAGAAGCTTTGGTTGTTTATTTGATCTGTGCAAGTCCAGTGAGTGCTGTTGTATTCAACTTGCAGGTTTCTCAGACATTTTAAAAAAGAAAAAAAAAAAGTAAAATTTTGTGATGTGATCATGTTTTGGTTTGCAACCTGATCTATTTGGAGACGTCACTGGGGGGGGGGTTGGACTAGATGACCTCTAGAGGACTCTTCTAATGCGGTGCTTTCCATGATTCTGATGTACCCTGGTCCTGGAGTCATGAAGGGGAAATACCATTCTGTTCCACACACTGCCTGGCAAACCCTCCCTATGGGACAGAGACCTCTGCCTCCTAGGGTCTTCCAGATTCACATGCAGCCAGGGAGAGAGAGAATAAATAGGAGAGTTATCTGCTTCTCCCTCATGCTGTTTTGCAACAATGTGCTGATAAATAATGGTATGAGTCAGGCAAAACCTGGTAAGCAAAATGACAAGTTGTGAGTGGTGCAGCCACGGGGAGAGCAGCTTGTTTGAAAAGAGCTTTGCAGGAGAATGGCACCAGTCACTGATAGCTATTGGAAGGGATTTAAGATCAGTATGCATGTGGCAGTGGTCACTGCTGTTAGGGGAGAGGATATATATTTACAACATGGATGTTATGAGGCCTCCAAGAACTGGCTTTAGATGTTCAATTATCCAGTGGTTGGCCCTGGAGACCTGGATCCTCAATTTTTACTGGCACCTGGACATAAAAAGACTCTGCAAAGCTGCAGCCCAACTCCATTTGCAAATGTGAGCAGCAGTTATAATGCTTTATTATCTTATTAAATTTAATTATTTTTCAATGTAATTGAAACTTAATTTATTATTCATTATTAAATGCTTTACTTTTTGTAATGTATACAAAACCAACTTGACTCACAGATGAGGAAAAATTTCCACTTCTCACACTGATCTGAGTTAATGGTGTAAACAGGTTTGCTCCAACAACCTTGTGCCTGATTGCAAGGAATCAAAAGATGTAGCTGGGATGTGAGTGGTGTTGGCAGTTTACAGAGGTATACAGCTACAAGAAAAAAAATCTCCACCTCTCTGCAAATTAAAACAGAGCAAGGCAGGGAAGAATTAACATTGTACCTCTTGCCAGAGGCACAGAACAATACAGCTTTCATTCTGTTAATATATCTTATTTATTTAGCCGAGCTCTATCTTACTATAACTTGTATTTCTGCTGGAAAAATATAATCTGGGCTTTTTCCTTTAAATATATTATTTTAAAAAAAAGTATTATTTCACATGATAAATATTTGTCATTTCAACACAGGCAGTGGATGGTTCCTGGATAAGATTGTCATCAGATATAAAGAAGGAAAGGAAGCTCAGGAGGTTGTATTTCCTTGTTATAGGTATGTCACTTATGGAGCAAAAATAATTTCTTACACTGCTGGCAGCTGAAAGAAAAAAGTAGCATATGCACACAGCCTAGATGGATGAGCAGTGCCTCAGAGTTTTTCAACATACATAGGATGAAAAATTTTGCCTTTGAAGACCAAGAACAACATTGCTGAGTTGATATAGGACTCATAGGCTAATAATGCAAAGAAGCCCAAAATTAAAGGCTGCAGAGGAGAAAAAGTGCATTGATCTCTCCTTAACCTAAATTATGCAGAGACCACAGGAAAATAAATTAGCTTTCAGTTCTCAGTCTTTAAGAAGTATTACATGGAAAGTTCCACCTGCATTGATTTGGGCCAATTTTTCTTAGTCCCTGAATACCAGACCGTGAAATTTCTGGGTAGACCTTTATGTCGGAACTAGGTTGGAGTTAGAACTAGATGATCCTAGTGGTCCCTTCCAACCCTGACTGTCTCTATGATTCTGTGGATCTTAGGAAGAAGTTCTTCACCATGAGGGTGGTGAGACCCTGGAATGGATTGCCCAGGGAGGTGGTGGAAGCCTCATCCCTGGAGGTGTTTAAGGCTGGATGAGGCTCTGGACAGCCTGATCTAGTGTGAGTTGACCCTTCCCATGGCACAGGATTTGGAACCAGATGATCCTTGTGGTCCCTTCCAACCCTGACTGATTCTATGATTCTAAATTCTCTCCTAAAGGAGAGCTTTGTTTCCTTTCTTTTAGTAAATCTCTAATCATCTGTCTTACTGGATCTAGAATTTGCTGCCATTGGCAAAACTAGAAAATGCTCAACTCTCTCTATTCTAAGAATTGCTAATCAGTCTGCTCTTCCAAATTCTTTTCTTAGCTGAGGCAGCTGCATCCTGACTGTTTAGCAGTCATTGAGTTAAATCATATAGCTGGAAAAGAGGGAAAAAAAATCCATAAAATAAGCAAACAGATTAAATAAATTATTTGTGTGCCCAATTTATGTATCTCTATATTTAATACAAGAGAAATAATTGGAAGAATTGTAATTTAGATCCAGTTACTTCTATTATGTAGTATGTTGTTTCCAGAAGTTGAGTTTGGGTTCCATGGCTAAAACAGCTTCCATTTTATTTTGGAAACTGTGCCTTAAAGTCTTGAATCATAGAATCAGTCAGGGTTGGAAGAGACTGCAAGGATCATCCAGTTCTTTAGGGGTTCAGTTAAGACAATTTTTCTCCTCTAGGAATCCTGCCTTTTTACAAAAAATCAGGGCTTCAGTTCCCAAGCTTCCTGGAAATGACTGGCTGGGAACCGTTTATTCCTCTCAGCACTGTAGCCCTGATCAGGTTTTTTATTTAGTTTCCATCTTTTTTTGTTTTGTTTTGTTTTTTGTTTTTTGTTATTAGGCTTTTTAATTGGCTTGGTGTGCATTAAAAATGATTATTGGAAGAGCAGATGAATGAGAGAATTGTTTCTTTAATTCCAAGGAGGTTTTCTGAGGCTTGTCTAAAGGATGATATACTTAATAAAGGCTCTGTAAAACTGCTTTATTAAAAGGAAACTGCTAAGCTCTAAAAAAAAAAAAAAATTAGGGGCAATATATATAGAACCAGAGGAGCTCTGTCATTGTTTGTCTGCAGTGGAAGTGTGCTGCCAATGTGGCAAAGTTTGCTTTCTGTTTTTAGAAACTGCTACTGATCTTTTGTTTCTGAGGAGGGAATGAGGAGATAGGACAGGGAAGTTAATCAAGCTGTTTATTGCAACAATAGTTGAAATACAGTGGAGTTTAGACTTCATGCATAAGAGGTTTGCTCAGGGAGTTCTGTTGCACACGAGAAGTGCAATTTCTTATGGAGTTAAACAAATGCAGCATCCACTTGGAGCCAATAGAAGAGAAGCTGATAGAAGCACCTATTTATTTTTCAACGAGTGAGATTGTTAAAGGCTGTGAAGTGTTATTATATCAGCAAGAGGGATCGACAGAAAGAGTATGGATGTATGCTTCAGCTGGAATGATATTGCAGGGAAGCTCTATAAACTCATCAATGTAAAACAAAAATAAAGTAAAAAGAGAAGTCCAGTTAATCACTGCAGATCTAGAGAACGTGTAGAAACTTTCAGAGCAGCAGAGGTTATATATCATTTGAAGTACAATGAATGTAATCACTGCAGATTATGTAAGCCCCCCAAAATGCACTTCTGAGTCTCTGATCCTGAAAACACTCAGAATTTCATCTAACTTCACCTAGTCTTGTAGAACCTCATACAACTAGCATGAAAACTCCTATTTGCCTGAAGCAGAGTGAGCCAAATTCACCTAATATGAATAAGGCCAACTAGGACAGATGTGTAAAAGAAAATTTACCCCATGAAGTAGTTTGAAGGTATAATTTGATTCAAAAGTATATTAAAAATACAATTGGAGGGAGAAGGCAATTATCAGATTACGTGCAACATGCTGATAAGTTTTATTAACCTTATTATTTTTATTTTTGCAATGAAAGATGGTTAGATGCATATCAAGATGATGGGAAAACTGAGAGGGAGCTAACTGCTGAAAGTAAGTCTTTTGTTAATGAAAATGTGTATTATAAATATATAATGTACACTTAATACCTGATTATTATTGAAGAACCCTGCTGAATAACTTAAGAAGAAAAGTGACAGCAAAGCTTGCTCACATATTTTTTTTTCCCCCTCCTGTTCATATTTTAGAAGATGGCAATGCAAAGAAAGCATTCTTTAGAGGTAAGAGTTGTTTCCTACACATTGGTTTTTGCTGTTGAATTTAACCTGCAGATCAGTATTAAGTGACAAATATGTGAGCAAATTACCTCTTTGTGTACGTAAATATCAACTGGGAGAGAAAATGAAGATAAATTGCTAGTAATAGTTAGAGGAAGAGCTAGACCTTTATAAGTAATTGAGATAAACATGCTGCTGGCTTTCTTCATATTCTGCATTTCTTCATATTTCTACTATTCTCTCCTGAAATCAGCCAGGAATTCCTCTGTGAAGATATTCAAGTGTTGTTTTGTTTATCCCAGTGTCACTGCCGTTTAATACATGGGGACAGGTCCCCTAGCAAACATCAGCAAGTTGAAAAATGTGTTGTGAAGTGTCAGTGGAAGCATTTTCAGGTCAAAATCCGTCAGGGTATTCATAAAGTAGACAGAAATAGTGCAGGTTTAAACTACAAATCCATTAGTGAAGCTAAATGTAGGATGATGTTGAAGGTCTTTTCCAATCAAAAGGACTCTGAGATTCTATTCAGTTGGCTGAATCTGCTTGAATTACTAAAATCAAGTCAGGAAAAAAAAAAAAAACAAACAACCAAAAACAACAACCCAAAACCCTACACACCCAGTTTTCTGGTTTTATACCTACAAAGACAACCTCCCACATATTTAAAATCTGAGATATAATCTCTGTGCTTCTCCTGAACCAGGAAAGAGAAACAAGCTGACACAAGGATCTTTATGAACATTTAATTGTAAAGGCACACTCTGTGCAACTGTCAGAACTCTGGGGGAGAGACCAAAGTAAAAACCAAAAAAAAAAAGAGAAGGAATGTTTAAATTTATCTTTGACAAGAGTGGCTTACTTTCTGTATGATGAGTCCTCATCTCTCCATCTAATTCCAGTTTCAGTGAAAATTAAATCATCTGCATTCAATCAAGCAGTTTAGCCAACACTTATTATTCCATGGCAACATGACTTTGACAAGAGGAGAATGATTAACTCGAGTGAGTAAAGGCTTTCCCACAGAGAAATTTGATTTTCACACAGGTGACTTGGGATTTCATTCTGCTATGTACACAGTTCCGAGGTGCAACCATAGCATCTATTTCACCTTATGTTCAGAAAATAGACTGTAGTTTACTACTAGTCTAAGGGGCTTTTTTGTTTGTTTGGTTTGGTTTTGTTGGGGTTTGTTTGTTTGTTTTTTTTCAGTGGTGCTTCATTCTTCATTGTGCTTTACTAAGCAGGCACAGATGCACAAGCTGCTCAGAGCCTGTGTCAAGAGCAGTTAAAGACAACCTGTTTGATTATGAGGAGAAAGGAGTGGGCTTATTCTTAATCACTCTGTGAAATCTCACACTGTCAGAGTGTCCAGGAGGACCCAAAGCTTGTGTGGTGATTTCTTAGGTTGAGAACAGAGCTTCTGAATAATGGAGGTATAAAGGGAGAAGAACATTTTAAGGAAGTATTCTGCCAGCTGATTAGAGCTGATAAGAGAAATTCCAGAGATGCAGAGTCTGGGAAGAAAAAGAAATTGCCTTAACTTCTCCCAGCAACTGCAGCAGTTGAGATTTCATGAGGTAAAGCAGACAGCAGTGATAAGCAGTCCTGCTCACAGTGGAAGGGAAAAATTTCCATACCGATTTTCCTTGATTATACTATGTTATTTTAGAAAAGAGGAATTCTGAGATTTAATTTTTTTTCCCCTCACAGAATTCTGTTTTTTCCCTACCGTTCCGTTTAGCAGTTGTCATATTAATGCTTCAAAGAAAATGGCTACAGCTGTATAGATCAGCTAAAAGTACAAAAATACTTTAGCATGCCAGGCACTCTGAACTGGCTGAGGGAGCTGGGGGTGTGCAGCCTGCAGGAGAGGAGGCTCAGGGCAGATCTCATTGCTGACTACAACTACCTGAAGGGAGGTTGTAGCCAGGTGGGGTTGGGCTCTGCTCCTAGGCACCCAGGGACGGGACGGGAGCACAGAAATGACTCCTACCCCTTTTCAGGAGTCAGAATGAGGACACTGCACACTGATTAGAAGATTGAAAGAGAAATTTTATTTATAAGAGCGTATATACAAAAGACAATCAGATAGAGTAAGTACAAAAGCCACTAGGACCAAAGTGGCCTTCTGGAATCCTCCATCCCTTCACCCTCAGTCGGCCTGAGGGTAGGCCGAAGCCTCCCTCCCCAGCTGGCGCCTGACAGGCCTCAGTGTGCCGCAGTGCCGCAGCTCAGCTCCCTGCCAGCCGTGTCCCCATGAACCATGAGACAAGGATGCTCACTGCTCAGAGAGGAGAAGTGGAAGCAAGAGAGGCAGGGAAGATCAGCCAGGGACTATCTTTTAAGCTGTGATACCAGAGGATGGAATAGAATAACAATATTACAGTATGCTGAGATGAGCAGGTTCATGCCCCCGGGATGGGTCTCTGTCCCTGTGGTTTTGCTAAGCGGGACCTAGGATCCCTCAGACTACTGCTTGAAGCCAACACAGTTCAGCAGCCTTGAGGGAAAGTCTCTTTTTTTTTTTGTGTGGTAACACATATGAAACACAGAGGATGACCTACTCAAGCCCATCTCTCTGATTTCCAGAACTTCAGAACATCTTGAGTAGTGTCCAGTTCTGGGCCCCTCAATTCTAGAGAGATATTGAGGTGCTGGAATGTGTCCAGAGAAGGGCAGCAAGGCTGGGGAGGGGCCTGGAGCACAGCCCTGTGAGGAGAGGCTGAGGGAGCTGGGGGTGTGCAGCCTGGGGAAGAAGCAGCTCAGGACAGAGCTCATTGCTCTCTGCAGCTACCTGAAAGGAGGTTGTAGCCAGCTGGGGTTGGGCTCTGCTCCCAGGCACCCAGGGACAGAACAAGAGGACACAGCCTCAAGCTGTGCCAGGGCAGGTTCAGGATGGATTAGGAGGAAATTTTTGCCAGAAAGAGTGACTGGCATTGGAATGGGCTGCTCAGGGAGGTGGTGGAGTCACCATCCCTGGAGGTGTTCAAGCAAAGCCTGGATGGAGCACTTAGTGCCGTTGGACAGGGCTGGGTGCTAGGTTGGACTGGATGATCTTGGAGGTCTCTTCCAACCTGGTTGATTCAAGAATTCTGTGAAGTGTCCCAGTTTGGGGCCATGAACGTACATGGGACGGGAGCACAGAAATGACTCCTACCCCTTTTCAGGAGTCAGAATGAGGACACTGCACACTGATTAGAAGTTGAAAGAGAAATTTTATTTATAAGAGCGTATATACAAAAGACAATCAGATAGAATAAGTACAAAAGCCACTAGGACCAAAGTGGCCTTCTGGAATCCTCCATCCCTTCACCCTCAGTCGGCCTGAGGGTAGGCCGAAGCCTCCCTCCCCAGCTGGCGCCTGACAGGCCTCAGTGTGCCGCAGTGCCGCAGCTCAGCTCCCTGCCAGCCGTGTCCCCATGAACCATGAGACAAGGATGCTCACTGCTCAGAGAGGAGAAGTGGAAGCAAGAGAGGCAGGGAAGATCAGCCAGGGACTATCTTTTAAGCTGTGATACCAGAGGATGGAATAGAATAACAATATTACAGTATGCTGAGATGAGCAGGTTCATGCCCCCGGGATGGGTCTCTGTCCCTGTGGTTTTGTTAAGGGGGACCTAGGATCCCTCAGACTACTGCTTGAAGCCAACACAGTTTAGCAGCCTTGAGGGAAAGTCTCTTTTTTTCGTGTGGCCACTCATATGAACACAGAGCTGTTCAAGCAAAGTCTGGATGGAGCACTTAGTGCCGTTGGATAGGTCTGGGTGATAGGTTGGACTGGATGATCTTGGAGGTCTCTTCCAACTTGGCTTATTCTTTCTATTCTATTCCTATCTTATCCTATCCTATCCTGAAAGGAGCTACAGAAGTCACTGGACACAATAGGTGTTTGCCATCAGTCTGCTGTCTGATGTAGCCATCCTTACCAGCTAGCTGTCTCAGAGAATATACGATGCACATTTTTTGTTTTGTTTTGTTTCCTTTTTCTGGTGTGAGAAGGTTAAATGAACCTGCTGAACTAAGAGAAAGGGCAGCCAGTCTGGGTTAGCTCACTTACCAAATTGTAGGAGCATTAAAAGTAAATGTAGGAGAACAAACAGTCACAGATGTTAAGAGGCCCTTAAATCTGTTAATCACTGATTTATTTCCTGGAAAACTCCCAAATGGTGTCTTAGCCTTTCTTCTGAAATAATAATTAAGAACACACTCATGGATATTAGTTGAAATAAATCACCTTGCCTGAAATATCTTCTCTAACCCTGCTGCCTCTTGGAGCAGGGAACAGGCAGTTATGAGTCTGTGCTTTCTCTTAACTTGGGGCTTGCTCTCTCCTGAAGCACAGGAATGTTAAAAAGCAGGAACAGGAAAAAAAGTTCACCTTGGAAATCACAGTAACACAAAACTCTCTTAATATCCTCTTGGATGTGTTCCTGGGCCAGTGTTCAAAATAGAGCATGGTTGGAGAGGATAAGATGTTAAGGGCTATGTTGGGAGTCTTTGTGAAAATTTGCAGCTCCTTGAAACCCCTTGGAGTGCTCAGGAACATCCAGAGCTCAAGTGATGCTTGACTTCACCAAGTGTGACACCCTGAAGGGTACCACATGCCAACCTGGCTCAAGGAGATAAAATTCAAAGCTGGCACTTACATCAAACAACAAAAGTTCCTCATTAGGCAAAGTGTGGATCTTCCACATCCTACATCTGACTCATTCCTGGAAATGACCTCAAAAAGAGAGTTCAGATGGAGGGATCCTTTCAGCTACTGTGTTACTCAGCACTCTGACTGTGAGGCATGCATTTGCCTGCTGTTTTGTAGCTGAGTCCAGTAGAGCCAGGGAACAGTTAGATGGAATACAGAAAAAAAGCTTCTACAACAGGGGGAAAGCACAATTAGCTGAAAGGAAACAATATGGAAAAACAAAGGGAAATTCTAAATGGAGAAAACCAGATCAGGTTTTCACCTAGTCTCCATCTGCAAGCAGGGGAAGAGAAACAAGAGGAATGAAAAGAACCCACTGCAGTACTGTGAGAAAAAAAGAATCACATCCAACTCATTTTTTATCTGAAATAGTCTAAAATTTATTTCTTCAGCACATTGCATTGCAGACCTACACACAATCCTGAAATATTAACCCCACTAGCAAATTATCACAATACTGGTCACAGTCTAAACACAGGCTTTTGATTTCCTTCCACTGGTAAGTTCCCTTTGCCTTGCAGGGTCAAGTGACTTTTCTACAAATAGTTCATCTGAATTCAGGGGAATATTTACTTTCAAGGAATTAAGTAACATTAGGTTCTGCCTAAGATACTGTTTCCCCCACATCTGGAATGATTCTCTCTAAGTTGTGTTCCAACCTTTAAACAATGTTTCGGGTACAGGTCACCTACTGAAAAAGAATCTCTGATATAGTCAAGCCATAAGCTGAGGTCAGTGTTAAGACTTCTCTAGAATCCCTTAAGCTTTAGATTCCACCCTCATCTGATCTAAGAAAGCAGCAGAATGAAGATGACAGATCAGGTTAGAAAAATCAGAGAAAACAGATTTAAGTAGCTTTGTTTAACTGCCTGTGTAGTAGGCAGCACTTATAAGTGGACTGCAGAAAAGCATTTCAGGTTGTGAGCTTCCTTTTTCATGTCACAAACACTTCAAGGGTTGAAATGTAATAAAATTAATTACTGCAATTTAAACAACTATTTTGTTACAAAGGACAGAAAAACCTAGCCAAATATTCCCTGCTTTCTTGGGTCTAATTTCTACTTGCGTACTGACTTTGACAACTATGTTATGTTTCTTGAGTCTTATTTATGTTACAGTTTTCTTCAAGAGAAGAAATTGCTATCTAAAATGTGATGTTGGGTTCATGGTTATCTTTAAATTGCAGTAATAACCTAACCATCCATTGCTCCCTGCCACTGAGACTAAAAATATGATGCTTTCATTTTGTTTAGCTCAACAGTGGAGAGTGCAGGTTAAAACAGATGGAGATTCCCCACAGCCAGGAGAGTGTAAAAGGACCCTTGTGATTTATGGCTCAAAGGGCAAAAGTGATGAGCTTCTGCTTTCTGCCCCAAACCCAGGACACGTGTGCTTTCTACCCAGAGCCATGGATGAATTCACTGTAAGTAATAAATCCCCTGTCCTACACAGAGCTTATCATGACATTCCTCTCTAGCCAAAAGATACACAGATATACATGGAATGCTACTGGTACAAATGACATCTTCATTTGCAAAAACAGAATCATCTAACTTTAGCTCCTGGGTCATCCTCTGCTCATAGTCCTCCCTGGGTCATCCCTGCTCATACTACAGCCATCTGCGTTCTCTTAGAATTTTCAGTGTCTTCAAGGATATGTATCATGGAGAAAAATGGTCCTTTTGGTGTGGTTTATTGCCTTCACCAGCTTATCTTGCATTTTCCTAATTCTCCAGAGATTCCTGAATTGCAGTTTATACAAAAGGCAATACACAATTATTTGAGCATGCGGAAGATGAGGGATTGGACAGTGTTCCCAGAGGACATAAATGGGCTTTTCTTTCTTTTATTTCAGCCTCCGTAAAGCAGTCTCCACTCTCCCCCAAAATAGTTCTGCCTCTCAGGCCAGCAGGCAGAGGATTTTTCTGGATAATTGTAAATCACAGGAGAATGCATTCACGCCTATCAAAGCATGATAAACCCTGAAGAAATGGCATACACATGCCCAGTTCTACAATCAGCCCTAACATAGTCCTGTCTACCTGTACAGCTGACACACATCCTGCTGCTTTGAAAGGATTCATCTGAGGCACCTTTTTAATGTTCAAATTCTGCCCTGGCTTTCTACGCTAAGTCACTGCAAATTCTGTTGCTTGGCATGAAGAACAGCTTCTAACCAGTTAGAGGAGAGAAATAGCTTGCAATTCGAGGCAGTTTTATAAAGCTCAGAGATACCCTTCAATAGCTGCAATAAACACTCTGAAAACAATGGCAAAATCCCATTTAGAAAATGATGTCATATCTTCACCATAATGACCTGGACCAGGCAGATTTTTTTATTCAAATAACAAGCTAAAGCAATTTAGGAACTTTATGGGGAGTAAATGAAAAGATAAATGGCACTTGTTAAAGACAAGAAAGAAGCTGCTTTGTTAGAAAACAGACAGGAAACACACTGAGCAACTGAAGGAGGTTCCTAAGCCATCAACATGAACTGAAGAGGTCAGTATAGGCAGAATCTATGCATGGCACAACCCCAGCAGTTGGCTGAATTTTGACATGTGTCATTTCCCAGCGCAGAGCTCTGCTTCATCCAGCTGGTCAGTCTTTTTCCAAATGACATGTATGCCTTGTTAGACTATGTAAAATTCACTGATGGGGTCTCATGGAAGGATCAGTTAGTGTTGTTACGTCAATTGTGACTGTCCCTCATAGTCTACTGTCTGAGGTACCATAATGCCATAGACTTGAAGAACTGTTGAGGTTGAAAGAGGCCTTTGTGATCACCAAGTCCAACCACTTACCTAGAGCTCACAATCCCGCCACTGCCACTAGACCATGTCCCTAAGCACCTTATCCATGCTTCTTTTAAATACCTCCAGGCGTGGTGACTCCAGCATTTCACTGGGCATCCTATTCCAATGGTTTATAACCTTTCTGTGAAGAAATATTTCCTAATATCCAACCTAAACCTCTGCTGGCACAGCACCTTTGAGGTAGTTGCAGAGGGCGATGAGGTCTTCCCTCAGCCTCCTCTTTTGAAGACCAAACAATTCCATATCCCTCATACTGGGCTTCCATTCCAACAACTTTCTAAATACTTGTTTACACTTTGGATTGGCTTTGGGCTAGTGCCTGTATTTTCCCTTTAGCTATCTGTGTCCTTTTTGGTTGCTTTGTATGAAGATGTTAATGCTGTTTGAGCATTGTTGACTGTGCATGAGATTTTGTCTCTTTGCCAGGTTGCTTCCAGTGTTTTACAGTTTTTTGTGGCATTCTGAGGAAATCAGGATAGCAGCCAGCCCCATAAACACCTTTATATCTTCACTAGGTGCTTCAGCTAATAAACCCAGTGTCTCTTTACTCTCCTCTTCTTTGTTCTTTGTTCTTACTAAGGCTATTGAGAAGAATGCAGCAGCTTTGCTCACGGTCTCCCACTGTAGCAGCAGGCTGGAGGCGTGAGCATGATACCAGGAGGATGACAAGCTGTGAATTCAGCTTTCCAACAAGCAAGGAGTAAATGAACTTTTAAACCCCCCCAAAGATCCTGGTCCTTAAAAAAATGTCCTTAGTAATACAGTGCAGTAAAAAGAACAACAGGTTATGTGCTATAAGCAGCTCACATTTTTTGTGAAGCAGTAAGCTTAATTTTGATCTGAGATACTTTTATTGCACACTGAGGACAGAAAGGAATGTAAATTCCATGGTTTTCCAGGTGCTCTCATGCAGAGATGTGCGTTATACTCAGAAAGATTATTTGATCCAAAATATTTCTAACCAATTCCTGTGGAAGAACAGGTGTAGTTTAATTGCATGTTGAAAGCACAAAGAATAAATTGTTTAAAAGGATAAACCAGCAGCATGCTATCAGGTAGAGCTGTTGGGTTTCAGTGTTCTTAGGCAACTGGAGTAGAGTGGGTGAACTGCTTAAATAATATTATATTTAATTAGCCTGAAGAAAAAGAGGCTTAGAGGAGACAACTACCTGAAAGGAGGTTGTAGGGATGCCAGTGTTGACTTCTTCTCCCAAGTAATGACAGGACATGAGGTAATGGCTTCAAGCTGGGCCAGGGGAGGTTTAGATTGGATTATCAGGAAGAAATTATTTCCTGAAAGAGTGGTGAGGCATTTGAACAGTCTGCCCAGGGAGTGGTGGAGTCACTGTCCCATGAGGCATTAAAAAATCTTGCAGACATAACACTCTAGGACATGGTTTAGTGGTCATAGAGCTGTTGGGTAGAAGACCAGTCTTGATGGTTGCTTAGAGGTCTTTTCCAACCTTGATGATCCTTTGATTCTGATTAGAATGCCTCAGTTTTAAGAACTAAAATGAGAAACAGATGAATGTGTCAATGCTTCTGAATGTGCTGGGAGCCCTAGCATTGAGGAGAGCATGGCATCACATAACTGGGAAAAGGAGGCAACTGACAGTTCAGTAGTAGATATCTTTTCTTTTGTATTCTGGTGGTGATAGACATCGATTGTTGATCTCATGTGGAAGGAGTGTGTTTATAAAGTAGATACCTTTCTCCCAGTCATCAGTGTTTCTTGGTTACTTACAGAGTAAGCTTGTCAGAGCATGCCTTTGGAGAGTCCTAGTGCAGCATACGCATCCTATTACCCAGAGAATCATAAAATACAAAGAGGCATCAGCTGACAGGTTGTGGGATTTGGATCCCTAAAACTTCTCTCCAAAGTACTAGCAGTAGAGCTCTGCAAGTAGGAAAATAAAAAGGCAGTATGAGAGAAAAACAAGGCCATTGGCAACACTTCCCAGATTGATTCTCCTTAAAAATAATTGTTACCTTTTAAAGATGCAAGGATGATTGCAGGACTTGAACAACTCTCCTATGAAGAAAAGGCTGAGAGCCCTGGGGCTGTTTCGTCTGTAGGACAGAAGGCTGAGAAAGGATCTGATCAATGTCTATAAATATCTGCAGGGTGGCCTGATGAAGGTTAGGATGAAGGTGCCAGGCTCTTTTTGGTGATGTCCAGTGATAGGACAAGGAACAATGGGTGCAAGCTAGAACATAGGAGGTTACACCTCAACACAAGATGAGGGTGATGGAGCACTGGAGCAGGATGCCCAGAGAAGTTGTGGAGTCTCCTTCTCTGGAGACTCTAAAAACCAACCTGGACATATTCCTGCGCAGCCTGCTCTATGTGATCCTGCTTTGGCAGAGGGCATTGGACTTGGTGATCCCTGGAGTTCCCTCCAAACCCCTACCATTCTGTGATTCTGTGATCTCTCCCACAATCATACCATGAAAAAGAGAAAGATCAATTCTTTCACCACACTTATTTCCACCTCCAGTTCAGCACTCCCACTGGTTAATGATAACTTTTGGAATTCTGGACTGAGATTTGGGGAACTTTCTGCCAGATCCAGCCCTGACAGCATTCTTTTCCTCATGATATCTGTTGCAGGTTGAGACAGGAGATGTGGGAGATGTATACAAGATTCGGGTCAGCTGTGATGATGTGCCAGGCTTTGAGGGCTGGCATTTGAAGTCTTTTCACTTAGAAGAGCTACGCACAAAACAGGAACTGAACTTTGACTGCAACTGCTGGTTCGCTCTTAACAGAGAAGACAAGGAGATGGTGAAAGAATTCCCTGTAGTTAATGAGGGCCAGAAAACTTTACCAGGTAAAAACATTGAGAAGATATAAACAGTGCAAGGTAATCTCTTGAAAAAGGAATCAGCACTACAAATGTAATATAGCACTTTGTCTAGACTTGGTGTCTTCAGTAGCTCTGTTGAATCTGCCTTCAGAGATGCACTGCAAAAGTGCTGACCACATAAGAAATGTTAATTTTCCAGTTAAGTCACCTGTTGGGTTTCACAGCTGCTAAATCTTCTGTATGATTCCAAGTGTGCAAAGCTGAATAATATAACTGTGCTTTTAAAAGGCAAAGCACATATTAAAAGCCATGGAAATGATCTGTAGTAGACTTATTATTGAATTACTTAGTTCATGATAACTTTACTTCCTAACACAAGTATCAGAAGTAAGCCTTATTGTACCAAAGTTTTTAGTTTGTTTTTCCCTAAGGCCTTTTTTTTGTCACGCTGAGAGTTTCAGAACACGTTCAGGGATTAACTTGGAATGTGGGGACCTGCAGAAGCACCACATTTGCTCAGAGAAGTTATCAGTTACACATGAGATAGAAGTAATTAGAGACATGACTGCACTTCTAAAGTTTCAGAAGCTATGGTCCCTGAACATTTCACACCTATTCACCACCTTAAGAGAAACTACAGTGATATATTATTTAAATGTTAACTCAGCAGGGCTGTACATTAAAAGTGACATTTGAAGAAGTTTGGTTACTCTCCTATGAATATATATATATGCAATTTAATGATCTTCCTCAGAAGAAAATCCAATCTGCCCATGTACAAGTGCATTTATACAGGAGCAAGGTAGAGGCAAAAGGTTTATAGCTCCTGTCATGCACCTTAAATTAATAAGTGCATTTGTGTACATTTTTAGATTTATATGTCATGTCATGCATCAGGATTCTATGCTACATCTGTCTCTGCTATTCCAATATGCATAAACTTTACATAGTGCTTTATTCTTTGACCTGTGATAGTTATTATCTACTGCAAAGATAATTCCATTTCTAACAGTGCCTGCACAAACTCATTTGAGTCCTTATTTTCCAGATCTCACACAATGAAATGGAATTGGGTGGAATTTGTCTAGATTTTTAGTGGCTTGAAGCTGCAGAATTTTAAACTGTCCAAGCCAAATTCTTGTTGAATTTCTAAAGAAGTTAATGAAAAGCCTTCACTAGGCTTAGCACAAAGAAATCAGATTCAAGAGAGGCCTATTTCAGTCACTGAGGAGCAGATTTTTTGGCAGCTGCAGAAATAAAACCAAGTGGTAATCTTACCAAATACTCTGTGTCGTTGTTCTCTTCTAAGTACACCTTGTACTTAATCAGCTTTATTTACTCTTTTTCCTTTTTTTGTGCAGTCTATAAATACCTAGTCTCTGTTCACATTGGTGACCGCTGGGGAGCAGAAACTTTTGCAAATGTTTACATCAATCTCTATGGCAGAAGAGGGGACACAGGTGTGAGGAAACTTCAGACATCTTTAGCAAGAGGAAGAAGATTTCAAAGGAACAAGGTAATGGCACAAAACTGCTGTTTTGCACATGAGCACTGTGTTAAGTAGCACTTAATGCCTACCTAGAATGTATCTTGCTACAGATGGGCTAAAACTTGGAAGCAGAATTTGTCTTCCAGATATTCACAGTAGGCCAATGTGTATTTTTTCTCATTTGAAAGAACACCTCCATGTGATGATAAAGGCCCCACATGGGCAGAAAGAAAGCAGATTACTGGGGAGAATTGTGATCATACTTTGTGCCTGGGACCTTGCACTTTGAACCTCATTGGTAGGCTAAAAGTGCAATCAGTAACAAAATGAGAATTTCTAAATTTCATGTCGGGGTACATCTCAGGGCTCTGCCTATATACTGAAGACAGCACTCTAGGATAATTATTTTAATTTACCCTCATGCACAGATTTATTCCCTAAATGTCTTAATTAAAAACTTAACGATTTCTGCTTACAAACTGCTGTTGGGTGATGACTATTGATAGAAATTATTTTTGTCCTATGGAAGTACTTTTAATATTAATAGAAAAAAATCCACCTCTCCAATATTTTTTATTTAATAAATAGCAGAGGATAGCACATAGGATTATGGCAAGTAATAGATTTTTCTAGAGACCAGTTAGCTAATACCTTCTGTTTTAATTGTCCCGACATCTGGTTTAGTTAAGTTCCTTCTCTTGAATTAATGTGTTATTGGGGTGACAGCATTAATTATAATCCTAGACCCTTCTGTTTAAACTCCAGTTGTTCATAACCTTATTGACCCTTGCCAGCTACCATCAGGAGTGTCTGGCCCTAGGCTGGGCCATATACAGAGCACCTGGCGTTCTTACACAACAAGCAAGAATTTAGTGAGGCATATAATTTCTTTCTTTGCAATTCACTTTTTTTTCCTTATCTTGTTCATTTTGTGTCCCTATTCTCATCCAGTGATGGTTGTGTTTACTTCTTTATTGTCTCACTCTGACTTCTCCTTTCCCCTTGCCTTCCAACCCTCATCTTTTTCTCAATTTGTTCTTCTCCTTATTCTTAATTTCCTTCCTTTTCTTGCTTACTCTCTTCTTCATTATTTTCATTTTGTAAGAAAAACAGACAGGCTTTTCTGACTACTGGAGAAGAATTTCAAGGCTGTCTTGGAGAGAATGTGCTCTTTTTTTTGGAATTCTGACTCTTCTTTAGGACTATTAATATATAACCAGGTTTGTATGATCACAGAATCACAGAATGTTAAGAGTTGGAAAGGACCTCTAGAGATCACCAACTCCAACCCCCCTGCCAAAGCAGGATCACACAGGGTAGGTTGCAGAGGGACACATCCAGGTGGGTTTTGAAAGTTTCCAGAGAATGAGACTCCACAGCCTCTCTGAGCAGCCTGCTCCAGTGCTCTGTCACCCTCACCATAAAGAAGTGTCTCCTCATGTTGAGATGGAACCTCCTGTGTTCTAGCTTAATACATTTTAGAAACTAGAAGTACCTGGAAAGGTAGAATTTTGATTAAACCCAAAATCTTATGATAACTATTTTGCTGTCAGAAGGTTGAGGTAAATACATTTTCATCAGTGAAATTATTCATATTGCCCAAAGATCATGAAGCTGCAAGACATAATTAATGATGAATGTGGGATTCAATTCTAGGTATAACCATTGTATGCCCTCTTAGATTCAGAGAGGATATGTTATGTTAAATATTAAAAAAAAAAAAAAAGCGTAAATTCTGTTTTAAGACTTTCCTCTTTCTTTTTAAAATTTTATTTGCAGGTGGATTCGTTTTTGGTGGAAGCTGTTTCTCTGAGTCATTTGCAGAAAGTGGTCATAGGACATGATGGAGAAGGCCATGGAGCTGGAATGTATCTCAAGATGGTAACAGTCAGGGAATCACAAGACTCAGACAAAGAATGGGTCTTCCCATTGTGGAACTGGCTGGATACTCATTTGGGATTATGTGAGACTGTTTGTGAGATTGTGACAGTTGGTAAGCAAAACTGGCATGTCTGGTTTTATATATAAATCTATTTCATTTTGGCTACAGCTCTTTCAGATCTCTACAGTGTCATTCCTTTATTGCAAATGTGTGTTTTAGGTTTGCTCTTACCACATCTAGTAGCATCAAAGTTAATAAAATTCTACCCTGTCAATGTGATGTGCCTGGAATGGCGAATGGTTGGACTTGATGGACTTTAAAGGTCTTTTCCAGCCTAAATGATGCTATGAGTCTATGAGTATCTGCCTTCATAGACAGTCTTAAAGCAGATTAATGTTTGGGATATGTGCCTCATAGGGATAAGCATCTTAAGCTTTATACACCACTTTTCAGATAGCTTAGGACCTCATTTGATATCCCAAGTTCCTTCAGTGAAGCAAGCCTGATCTTTACCTGTGATGTTGTTCCACAGCACAAAGCACCAGTTCTGCTCTGCTTAGCTTCTGCTTATTTCAAGCCTGCAGTGCCACAGTTTGTGCAACAGGGAAGGGCCTGCATTTCTTTAGAAGTAGGAAAAAAGATTCCTTCAGTCTGAAAACAGTGACATGTAAATACAAAACTTTGTCCAGAGGGAGAAAGAGTTTGCAAACTTAAGGTGCCCGTGATAGATATGCAGGTATTCAGCTGTGTGTTGCTTCTGAGTTTCACAAAACACACTTTACTGAGCAGTTCCTTTCCATTAAACTGTTTTCATTTCCTGTGGAATCGTTAGAACAGAAGGAAGATGAAGGATAGCAGCAAGTAATGAGGAAAAAGAGAGGGAGGTAGAAATATTGATCTTGTGAGGATCTGGCAGACATTTTTGTGTGTTTATTATAGGCCTACCTGTCAGTCCCACACTATCACAGCACACATTACATTGCTAGGTAAGGTCTGGGTACAAGCAGAGTTCATTAGTGTTACTCATTTTGCATTAGGTACCTACATGCTACAGATGGCTGGTGCTTCTAAATGATAAATTGGTTTTAGTAACATTGATTGCTTTTTAAAGAACAATTAATTAGCCCTCTGAAAGGTAACTGAATGTTCTCTTAGCAATTACTTCCAAACATGACAAGGAAAATACCTTGGCATCAAGAAAAGACCCCTGAAATTAAATTTAAAACACAGAAAGAACATTAAGCTGTTAAACTCTTGGCAAAAACCAATATAATAAAGGTATTGATGTGTTATTTGGAGTGAACAGTTGCTATAGATACAACATAAGCTGCAAATACAGCTTCGTTTGTGTACCATAAAGGCTGTGGTCTTGATATATCATGCTATTGTCTCATGCTGTCATCTTTCCACTTTCTTTTTGATGATTTTTAAAGGGAGAAGATTAACTTCTACTCCTAAACTGCCTGAAATCAACAGGAAGTCATCAGGAGTCTGGATAATGGACATCACTGGATCTGATTTGAGCAAGGAAGAGGATCCACTATGCCTTTCTTTTATCTTCCATGGCAACCTGAGTCACAAAAAGTTGCCTATTCAAGTTACAGGAAACACAATTCAGATCAAGGTACTTCAGCCTTTTTCTCTTGGAAGAAAAGCCCTAGAATCCTATAGCTGATAACCCTCTTAATGCTGAGATAAACTGTTTCTTTAAACTAAACTACCAAATTGATTTTTTATGCCCTCTGTGTAGTTTGGCACAGATCATAATTTTTGTCTGCAGGTAGTAGGCTCTGGTACTTGAATAATGGGGGCTGAATGAGCAGATTCTCCCAGTGTCTCATACTGAGAATGCTTAAGTGAGCAAATTGGTCCCCTGGTGCATATTGCAGTGTATACCACACTGATTTACAGGTTCTGTTGATCTCACACAACCAAGTAATTTGGAAACATGCAATATATCATGTGATCTGTAGAGCTTTTGGGGCCGATGATGGAGAAGGAAGAATCACAAAAGAGATAAAACTTAAGGAATGTTAATTCTTCTCTTTCCCATAATTTATTCATTCCTCTGGGCTGGCTGCCTTTTCTTGTGTAGATTGTATCCTTTTTTTTTTTAGTCTGTCATTATCACTTTCTCTTTCCTTCTTGATCAGATCACTTTTGCCCTCAAGTTTTCTCCTCCTTAATTTCTGCTGCCCTTCCACCATTTGTCTTCACTTCCTCCTATTACCATTAACTGAAATATTAACAAGTACCTGAGATCCATTGCCACTGAAATATAGCCTGCTACTTTTCACAATGCTCTTACTTCCCTCTTGGAGCTATAATTCCTTCCTGGTGTCAGCACTGGTTTGATCTTAATACTTTGCTAGTTTTGCTCTCCATGAAAGACCAGTTGAGCAGAGTTTGGTACTGATCTAAAGGTAAACACTGCAGACACCTCCTCTGGCCCAGGAAATCCCTGAGCCACAAAGTGCTGGAAGATAGGAATTCAAGAAAAGTGCAACTGCTGCTTGTCGTGTTCTTCTACTACTTGTTCCATCCTTCTGTTGACCTTTGTAGATTTTGAAGTGATTGATCTCTGTAAGAAAATGGGAAGTGTTAGCCTCGATTGGTTCCTCAGCCTTAGTTATAACCTTGATCAGTTCACTCTGCAGCTGCAAAAGCAAATATCAGGCAGGATGGAGGCAATGTGGGAACAAGTGGGCAGACAGGGAAGTGGGAAATTGACAATCCAGCATTGCTGGAGAAGCTGAAGTCACATCTCATGCGCTTCTACTAGCTGGGTAGCGTTTGAAACGAAAGAGCAGGGCAAAGAATACGAGACACAGAGAATAGGAAAAGACGACTGCTATTTTCCTCTTCTTTTTCCCTTACAGGGAAAAATCACTGGTTTGAAAACAGTAATTAGTTATCTAAAGCCTCCTCTCTACTTTCCCTTACTTAAGTAATGGTAGTGCACAGAGAAGCTGTAGTATCTCTAAATCATGCATACAAGAAAGGAAGATTTTAATGGACAGCTTCTGTCAATACACAATGTAGAGTGAAGATGAAGCCTCTCTTGGATGTTTCCCCCAAATAGGAATACTCCTTCAAATTTATAGTTAATTGCCCTATTTTTACATTACAAGTTGTAAGAAATATTTCTAGTTGTGTTAAAAATGTTTTAAACTGAATAAAGCTTCTGTGGCTGCAAAGAGTCTGTAGTGTAATAGTGCAGCATCTAGTGTAGTAATGTAATATCTAAGAACCTATGCCTTATTCTGTGTACAAATATTTGTAGGGACTCCCATCTCTCATTCCCTGATATCAGACCCCAAAGAATTCTATCTCCTCATTTACATAATAGATCAATTTTTTATTGATTAAAAAGGGGAGGGGAAACAGTAGCAGTTATCAATCTGTCCCAATCCTTTAACTACCAAAGTTTGTTCAACTGTTGCCTACAGATGTCAGCTGCATTTGATCTGCCACAATTACAATGAGCTTCACTCATCATCTTTTCCCTCACATAGGACAAACTGGCAGATATCGGCTCAATATCCAAAGTCCAGGTCACTGGCCCTCAAAGCGAGCTGAAACAGCCATGGCACTTGGATTTACTGCATCTGAAGCATACGGGCACAAAGGAAGAGATGTGTTTAGCTTTCGACTGCTGGTTCAACCCTAATGAAGATAAATGTGTAGAACTGCCAGCTCTCTATGCAGATCAGGACCCTCTGCCTGGTAAGCTGTCCTTGTTTGTTATTTTTTTGTTATTGGGGCCAGGATCTGTCACTGGAATACCAGTGTAGCTCTTTGGGGTGTGAAATACTGTGTAAGGATTTCCACAAGAATATGATGTAAGGAATAGAATGGTTTTGCACCTGCACTTGGCACAAAAGACAGCAGCACAGAAAATATTGGTATCAGGATGCTGACAGATGCTCTGACTCCTGACATCAAATATAGGATTTGTCTCCTTTCATATTAGATGAGGTTCCAGTTTTAGCTCTTGATTATTTATTATCTCTTCAGATTAATGCTACTTTAGCTAAATATATGAACACAATAGCATCTACAGTGTGATATTACCTGCATCTCCTTATTCACAAAGAAATGTGTGTGACCTAGAAGCACAATTTATTAAGCATGCAAGAACTGCAGAGACCCCCTACCAAACAGAGAGAATATTTAAGATATGCTGCAATTAGCCAGCAAAGAGATATCCAAGAATTTCAGTTGCACTGCTATTCTATTGATGCCAATGAGAAATTTATAGCACAGTAAGTAACATTCCACAAATATATATATATATATATATATATATATATATAATCAGTTGGCTGTTTCTCTGCTGTGGGTAACACATGTAAATTGTATGATGCCAGACAGATAATAAAGTGATTTCTTCCAACCCCCCAGGAACAAGGAGAGGAACAACCAATTGCATAGTGATAACCTGATCAGTAGCTCTTTAAGAACAGACTTCCCATCTATCCAGCTCATTAGAATAAAGAGGATTGATGGGGATAGTAAAGATCATATATTGAAGCTTTTAGTGACAGTTAAGAGGTTTATTGCTAGAGGCTATGGTACAAAGAGTGTTCTGCTTAAAGAGGAACTAATAGTAAAAAGATGGAAGCAGCCCAGGAAGAGGAATAAAATATTCCATGTGAACTCTTGCACACTATTCTCTGAGGAGATTTTCCTAAATATTTTATCCCATTTAAAGTTGAAACCTGAACAAATAAAACACTGAAGACCTTTTAAATCTCTGGTTTTTTGTGGCCATTCATAATTTTAATTAATTAGTAGCCTTGTATGCATGTACTGGAAAAAAATACTATTTTAGGGGTTTGATCTGTCGGATTTCAAACAGCATTGGATGTTGAATATAATATATGCAGGATGTCCAATTATGAATCCAGCAAATCTGGAGCTTGTGGGGTATGAAAGTGATTTTTCATACCCATTAAATCCCATCAAAGTTATCAGCTGTCATTGCACCTAGTCTTAATAATTAAAAATAAATGTGAGGAAAAAAAAATAAGCAAAATTTTCAGTGTTTATGACTGAATTTCCTTCTTTTATCTGTAAAACTGCTTCTTCTTAATAGTGAGTGGCCAAACCTTGTCTGTAGGTAACTTCCCAGATACAATTATAGCAAGAAAAACAAGGTCAAATGATCTTATTGCATAATTTCACTGGGTTCTATAGGATTACCTCAGAGTTTAATTAGTATTCTGGATATTAGCTAGTGTCACAGAAGCAAATAATCTCTGTGATTTCTTCAGTTTGTTCATCTTAGTATTTATGAGCACATTATTTTAGTCTAGCTATATCATGGGCCAAAATGCTTGTCAAGGAGATGATGAACCTTTTTGGACTTTGGATGAAGCTAATAATGGTTAAATTGTGGTAATTCTGTGATAATTCACAGAATCACACAGAGTCTCAGAATGCTGGGGACTGGAAAGGACCTTGAAAGATCATCTAGTCCAACCCTACTGCCAGAGTAGGATCACCTATATCAGGAACACATCCAGGCAGGTTTTGAACATCTCCAGCGAAGGAGACTCCACAACCTCCCTGGGCAGCCTGTTCCAGTGTTCTGTCACCCTCACTGAAAAAAATCCTCCTCATGTTTACATGAAACGTCCTATGCCTCAGCTTCCACACATTGCCCCTTGTCCTGTCATCAGGCATAACAGAGAAGAGCGTGGCTCAACTCTTGGCACTCAACCTGCACTTATTTGTAACCATTGATGAAGTCACCCCTCTGTCTCCTCTTCTCCGAGCAGCACAGCCCCAGCTCCCTCAGTGTCTCCTTTTAACAGAGGTTTCCCACTCACTTCATCATCTTTGTGGCTCTGCACTGGACTGTCTCAGGCAGTTCTATGTCTCTCTTGGACTGCGGGGCCCAGAACTGGACACAGTACTCCAGAAGTTCTCTGTGCAGAACATCGATGTGCATATGAACACTCTGGGACAAAATCATGGCACACAATAGAAATTCACAATTTAGAGATTCTTGCTCTTAGCCTGTGGAAAAAAAGTCCCTCTCAGCTATACCAAACACCTCTGAAATACAACATTCTACTCTGCCCACTGTGGATTCTCATCCTCACCATCTTACCTTTCTGTGGAGAATCCAAAAAGTTGCAGAGGAAAGCAGTAATAGAAAAGGTCTTGAGAGCTTCAGCACAAGAGTTCATTTGATAGTTAATTTCCTTCCCCTCAGCTTTTCATACTGTGTCCTTCTCTGGTGGAAAAACTATCTGCATTGCCTGATTTCTTTACAAAGCTAAAATCACAATGGTGTGAAAGGTTTGGCTGTGCCTCTGACATTCAGGAATGATGAGTTTGTATCACTGAAACTGTTCACCCTTGAAAAGCTGTTGAGAGTTCTGTGGATAAATGTTACTGAATTATCAGACTAAATGCTATTTGAATACCCAGTAAATTCAACAACAGAACAAGGGAAATTCAAAGCAGAACTTTTAATCTATAATTCATGGGGTTGCCCCCCCGCTTTCTGGTGAACATTAAGTGATCACTTCTGTTTTCCACTATGTTGGTTTTACACCTGAAACAGAGCTTGTGTAAATGGAGTTGTGAAGACACAAAGAATGGCAAGGCTCACTAGAATGTCTTATATTAATAGATTTTTTTTTTTTGTTCTTGGGGTATGTTGCTCATCTGAGAGTCAGAATGGTTCCAATCTCACCGTAAAATGTTTTGCCTCATTTCCCAGCATCTCTTTTGAGTTATGCCTTCCATAATCAGAGTTACATTGGTGTTTCCTTAAAATTTCATTTATATAGTGGAAGACCTTTCTCTGACCCAAAAATCTTTGAAAACTGATGGGAAGTATTTGCTGTGACTACATTGAAGTTTAAATTATGCATTAATAGATTCCGCTGAAAATCCTGACTCAGCAAAAAATATCAGAGATGTTTCTAATTTTCAGCATGTATCTCATTTGAATATTGCTTCATAGAAATGGTTTGGTTGGAAGAGACCTTTAAGATCATCAAGTCCAACCATTCTCTCAGCGCTGCCAAGTCAATCACTATACCATGTCCCTCAGCATCACAATGATTTCTGGTATTAGAGCCCAACACCAGGCTTCAGATTGAGTTTAGTAATGTAAGTGACTGAGAGGTTTCCAAGCAGCCAATGGATTGTATTATATGGATAGAAAGTCTCCTACTTGTGTGATTAAGCCTAAGATTTTCATTAAGCATATTAATTATTCTGGAAGCATTAAAGATGATTATGAGCACTGTGATTTCTCATCTACCATATAGGAGTGATCACATCTGTGGATTGCACTCTTCTGATCCTGCTTACACGAGTAATCTTTTCACTTCAATGAATCTGCTTCCATGGGCAGCCTATAGAGGCAAGGCAACACTCTAGATGGGTAACACAGAATCTTACCTTCATGTTCTAGCTCCTCTAAAAGCAAAAATGCTGTTAGCTAAATGTGAGTCACTTGGACAGCTCTTGTCCTTTCAACTGCCTGAAGTCTTCAGCAAGAGCAAATCTGTAGCTGCAATGATTGATTGTGCATATGCTGTCTTCACCTGACAGCAAGCATTTAACCGCCTTGAAGAAAGGGATGAGATACATTAGAGCCTCAGTCTAGCAAAACTCTTGGTTTGATTCTTACCATCAAACATGCGATATCATCAATTATGAGTACTTTCCCAGCTTTTGATTTAAATTATTTTTTTACTATTTTCTTCCCCATTGAATCCCAGGGGAAGTCCCTGAAGGAAACAGTGCTGCTGTAGTGAGAGTTGCTTTCCACAAAGCAAATTTTCTCATACTCTGTCCCCTCATAGTAAAAGATGAAGAGACACAAAGACCTCTCAGAAGCTTATTTAAATGAACACACCTTTATTCTCAGACTGATCCATCCCTTATTATTTAATGAATCCTTTTAGATATTAATTTTTCCATCAGTATGCAAACCCACCCTTTAGAACCCTTGTTCCAGCTGTGTGACCTTTTTATTTTAGACATATAAAGAAATAGCTACACAAGATGTCACAATATTTGAATTCAGGCCTTTTGATTCTAACACTCAATATGAATAGCATCAACTTGTGAAAAGAGCTGTAAGAAAAGCTTAAAAATAAATATCCTCAGAACACTTCTCTCTTTTTTTTCCCCCCCCTCCTTGTTTTCCTATCACCTACGCAGGAAAATAAATGACAGGCTAAGCTTTTGGTTTCTAACAATCATTTCCTAACCTACCAGAAATTTCTCATAATTATATCTTTTAAAAGGATGTACAGCTTGGTTAAATTGGACCATTTGAAACTTGGAATAAATTTGTTTCAAGAAGCAAACTGTACTGAAAATATCAGATGATTCCAGAACATAGAATTACGTATTTGTGTATCCTGTGACGTATTTTAGCCTAAAATATATATTTCAGCCTTGAACAACGTGTGTTTCACTGCACTCTGGCTTGTATTGTTGTTGATGAGTTGAAAGTGCTTCTTAGTTTCACCCTGGTCTCATGTTTGTCTAAAGCATCATTTCCCTTTGCAAAAATGCAACAACTTTGCACACATCTGTTTTTCCTGGGGAAGCAGGTGTTGTAGAGCCAGCCAGATCCCAGGTAGGGACAAGAGGGAGAGTGAGGCTGGAAGACTTTCTCCAGCATGTAACTGTCACATAGTCTAGATCTTGTCTATATCTGCTTTGCTGCACCAGTGAAGAAGGTTGTGGGCGTTGGGGCTGAATAGTTTGGAGTAGTCAAAGATAGTTCAGTATTTGTAAAATGCTGCATTTTAAGGGTGCTCAGTCCTTAAAAAGAAATTCAGTCTTGAAGCTTGTGGGAGAAAAAAAATAAAGTCCAAGAGGTAATATATGCATTCTTGAATACACTCCTGGTACATGTGCAGTGTTTATTACCCACATCCTGAATGTGACTTTGTATTTTACTGTTTTCCTGCTTATGAAAAATAGTATAAAGGTGTGGTTTACAAACCTGTTCTTCCACAAAATAGATCTGGTTTGTTGTTTTGGTTTTGTTTTTCCTTAAGTCAAATTAATGATGCATGTTGGTGGGAAGCAGAAAACCTTCAGGTCACCTAAGTTTAGACTCCTAATCTTTAGTGTATATCCCTAAAATACATGACAACCCCTCTTGGGTGTTTTCTACAGCACCTACCTTTCCCTGCTGACTACATAAAGATTCTGCTCCTAACATAGCTACCAGAGTTATGTTCCTGAAGTGACAGCACCTTGTATCATATTAATGAGCAGAGATTTATTACTGTAATCTGAGTTAGAGTAGACTTGCAACACTAGAAGGAAGAAAAAAAGCCCACCAAAACCCTCTTGTTTTTATTCCTGGCTTCTTCTTGTTAAAACAATGCAAATAATGATGAATATTGAGACTCTGACCTGCTTCCGTTTAAGTATTTCCTTGTTCCTTATTTCTGTCATAAACTCAGGGCTAAAATAGGTCATTTTAAAAATGAACCTAGATGCTTTCCACAAAGTTTCTTTGGAATTAATGCAATCTGCTCTCATCTGCGTCACTCCGATGAGTATTGTGTCAGAAAGAGGCAAGGAAGCAGAAGGCCTACAGAGTGGCCATAGATGTCTTCTCTCATCTCTGTACTATGACCAGAACTGAGAAAATCAGGAATGTCTTCCCTTAAACACCAGTTTCACTTAGGTAATCTGTGTGCCTTATTACATAGTACCTGGGATGTTCTTTGGTACTGACTGATACAAACTGTGAGGAGGTTTTTTCTATTTATGTATTAAAACTAATGTTGAAAGAATATTTGATTAATTATTTCTGTCTCACCTTAACATGTTTTAACTCAAGACCATTGTAGTAACATTAGTACAATGAGAAAACTTGGTAGCCCCGATGTGTTTATTCATTGGTAGATCATTACAAGAGTTTAAAGCTTAAGACAATCAGGTCCCAAATTTCTTCTAAGTTATTTTATGAGCAAAGCTCCCATTTAATTTCAAAGAGAAACAAATAGACAAAGAGGGAAGAAAGGAGAACTTAGACTTTCCAAAGAGCATGTAAACATGAAGTATTTCTAAGAAAGGGATTCCCTACCTTAGAGGGAAGGGGATAAGTACATGGAAGATTCTGTGCCCTGAGTTGTAGCCAATGGTGCTGGTTTTCTGGAAGTGGTGTCAGAACAGAACAAATATGGATTATGCATGAAGAATGTGCTTTGGATGTGTATGCCACCAGCATGGAAAGAAACCTGTTCCCCTTTGCTCTCTGGCACATTCAGATGAAGCTTGTGATGGTTTGTACCAGGGACTTGTACATCCTGCAGGTGCTGGGCAAGAAAAGAAGGAGCATTTTCTTCTTCTATAATTATAATTATTTTTATTGTGTTTTTTTTTTTTTCCCTAAAGTTGTGGAGTATGAAATCCATTTGCACACAGGAGACCTGAAGAAAGCAGATGCCACTGGTGAGGCTTATCTTTGTATACAAGGAGAAAGGAGTGACTCAGGGAAACGATGGCTTAACTCAAGAAACAGCCTGATTACTTTTGCTCGAGGGCAGGTAAAAAAAAAAAAAAGAAAAAAAAAAAAAGAGTTAAAACACAGCTCAGTCAGAGAGTTAAAACACATGTTTAGATGGAACTTTTCCTAGCCAGATTATCAAAAATGCTAATATTTCATTTTCCATACAGACCCAATTTCCTAAGAGGTGATTGTCTCCATAAGTAACATCAGCAGCACTTGCACAACAATGAAATGGTTAAGTTGATGAAGTAATTTTGAGCTGGACTAAATATACTCTAAAAGTTCTATTTTAATCTTTCAGACTTTTAAGGGCAGGGAGGTATCAGTGATTTGTTAAAACTTGCCTGATTGATAGAACTGACAATATTTCTGTAGGTTAATTTGCTTTTTCTGCCTACCTTAGACCATGTCCTTTTCTTGTTAGCTTTCCTGAACACTAACATGTTTCAAGCAGAGCTTGCTTTTTGCCTTCATGTTTCCAATTCTCCCACCTACTTATTGCTTTTAAACGTGGTAAACATATTCTTGCTTTTTGCTTCTAAAAGGGCTTTTCCTAGAAGAGTAATTCCTGGAGTAGTTCCTAGCATAAGAACAAAGTAGCAAACAAATTTCAGTTCAAAAGGAACTATCTATTGTAGATCAAAAGGAAATGTCTAGGTGATACTTTACTAGAACTCACTGTTTACTCTGAACTGAGGTTTGGAAGAGTTTTGTAGGGGTTTTTTTGGTTGTTGTTTTGGTTTGGGTTTTTAAAAAGAATCATTAGAAATCATTGCAAAGTACATTGGAATCTTCTTTTTTTGGTGGGGGATGGGAGCAGAAGAGAGTATTTTGTTGCTGACAGTCAACTCAGACCAATTTGTCCTATGATGTAAAAATCCAGAGGAATCTGCTTGCAACACACTTCATTTCCTCTTTGAATGTGCCTCTGTTGATTTTATTTGCTTTTCTGTGCTAAAGAATCTATAAGAGATGACAGTTTCTGTATGAAACTCAAACTTATCCTTTGTTAGTCTGCATTTTCTTTCTCCCAATGTCACAGAATCATAGAATCACAGAATGCTTTGGGTTAGAAGGAATCTGGTCCAACCTCTGCCTTAGATTTCACCAAAAAAAAATCTGAAAATAATAAAGGCATCATATTAGGACTCATCTGGCTTTAAAGGAGTAATATAGGAAATTCTACACATTAATCATTTGGATGCTGCTGATAATAGCTGCATACATCTTAAAGATTAGAGAAATCTGAACAGCAAGACTGCTTGCTACAGTGGGTAAGGTACAGCACAGACTGAAAGGGACACAATTCCTGTCTCTTTAAAAATAAAACAAAGCTAAAAATTAAACAAAAAAAACAAACAGAAAAAAAGACCAACCCAACACAAACCCACCCAAACCAAAACAAACAAAAAAAAACCCCAACAAAACCATCAAAACAGAACTGTCCTGAGCTTTTAAATTATTATTTGGTAATAACATATATTAGATTTTTCTTCAGAATAAAACTTGTAGAGAAAAACCTGTGAACGATGCCATTGCCTTCTATGAATTCTCAGTGCAGTGCAAATCGAACTCATCTGCAAATTCAGGAGGATTTGTTTTCCAGCTAATCCAGATTCTGTGGCAGTTTATGAATGGGACTGTTCAGGAGGCTAAATCCTTCATTTGAAACTCTAAAGGGCTTTCCTATATCCTGAGCTATACCACGCTAATCTTAATAGGAAAGATTTTGAGTAACAACTGGTTGGATATTCATTCTCTTACAGCTTTCTTTACTCCCACTTGCCCTCAAACCTCTAATTCTCTGGTCTTAGTTTTGCTCTTTTTCTTTGAGATGACTCTTGTGATGAGTATGGTTCTCTCAGGCAGCATGAATTTTTTTCTGTCATTGGACTTGGCAGCAACTATGGGAACAATACATCATTTTTATTGTTTGTTTTCAAACCCTCAAATTGGTCCCCAGCTTTTGTTTTCAAATTGCATTTTCAGCTCAACCTTTCCTAGACGACCGCTTCCATCTACAACAGCATAGCTCACGAAGTCACAAGAAATAAAACAGTCTTACTTGTGGAGCTTTTATTCCACAGCTGGTTTGCCAAAGGAGTAGATGACTTCATTCATGAATATTATCTTTCCAAGCCTCATTTCTTCAGACCCAGTTCAAAAAAGCCAACAAGCATACACTTTAATCAATGTGTGTATCCCCCATTATGTCCTTATGTGACCTGTCCCATTTATTATGAAGGAAGATCACAAGATGTTAGGGGTTGGAAAGGACCTCTGGAGCTCATTGAGTCCAACCCCTCTGCCAGAGCAGGACCATAATCTAGTGCAGCTCACACAGGAATGCATCCAGACAGGCCTTGAAAGTCTTCAGAGAAGAAGATTCCACAACCTCTCTGGGCAGCCTGTACCAGAGTTCTGTGACCCTTACAGTAAAGAAGTTCCCCCCTTGTGTTGAGCTGGTACCTCCTATGCTACAGCTTCCATCCATTGCTTCTTGTCCTATTCCAGGGAGCAAGATAGCAGATCCTGTCCCCCCTCTCCTGACCCCCATCCCTCATGTATTTATAAACATTTATTAAATCACCTCTCAAAGGTGACAAACCTATGTGAAAGAAGATTTATGGTAGGGGGAAAATGGAAGATTCTGTGAGGTCTATTCATCACAAAAGTCAGTTTTACATGGGAAATACAGCCTAGCATAGATATAGCTTCAGGGAAAAGTCCTTGTCCTAGCAGCACAGTGGTTGAAATCTTCCAAGAATCTATTCCCTTCATTCCTGTTTACCTGCCTAATAACTCCCACTGAATGAAGTGTGAACTTTAGTGAAAAAGAAAATTCTTCAGCTTTTCAAAATTATTAGATGCCTGTTGTTCATCAGTTTCTTTTGGAGTTAGGTTATGGATCAAAGTAACTTTGAACACAAGTAATAATAGATCTGACTTGATAATCTCAGTCCATGAAGGCACTAGAAATGAGCACTGTATTACTTGTATGCGTATCTGATGTTTCCAAAATTACTTCTGCTTAAATACAGCAGCATTCTAAAATTAATAATTCATAGTATTAACTGGATCAGAAAATATCAGTTATAGCTTGCAGTGTTTAATTATGAATTCAAAGACAAGAGAATGGCATAAACAATATTCATTTGTTTCCACTGAGATACAAAACCATGACCAGACACACAAGACTGAACTGACAAACATTCAAAACCAGATACAGGTTTGGTTTAACAAAGATATAATTTTGATTATTTTCATGTTGCAGGTGGAGGTCTTCAAAATCAGAGCAGTACAACTTGGCAAGTTGAATCGAGTTCTTGTTGGATTTAAGAGCCTGAAAAAAGGTCAGCATTTTGTTTCCAATGAATGTACGGCAACAATAATGTAGATGATCAGATTTAAGAGATCCTAAAACTTCAGGGATAAGGTTTGACAAAATTTGACATTGCTCTCCATTTTCTGCTGTTCATTATTTCAGTATCCAGCTTGGTTTTGCTAAAATATGTAAAAGGCTTCCTAGGCAATGTTGTAACAATGTGAAATGGTAAAATTGGGTGTGAAACTTTTCTCCGCAAAGGTTACTGTGTATTTATGAGGACAGCTCACAAAGCTCATGAGGCTTTTTTTGGGAAGCAGTATGACATCATTATTTTGTAATTTTGGATGTTTTTTCCCCCTTTCTCTCTATTTTTAGACAACAGACATTTTTATTTCAATTTTTTAATTTTTTTTTTTTTTTAGGAGTAAATGTTTCTAGGTAAAGATAGTAAAAATCAGTCCATCATATTGGGAAGTGGAACACAGAAGAAAGGCTCTTCTGGCCTCTTAGCTTTTTGTTTCTAACCCATGAGAAACAGACTCCTTTAAGGGATTCTGCATATGCAAGGTTGAGTGGCAGAAAATAAAGGCATTTTTTTCTTGTCCTCCTTCTGACTGCACAGCTGCTGTTGGAGTTAAGGGATTCTTAAATAGCATCAGCAAGGAGCATCAGGAATTGATTTTTTCTTTAATGCTTTGGCTACAATTTGGACACTTTTTTAAAAAGAAAAAAACATAATGGTCTCAACCAAGAGAAAACCTTCAGCTGAAGTTTGTGTTTTGTAGGATAGCATAGAACCTCAACAGAAAGAAAGTTGTGTGTTGAGTGGATTTTCCAACCACTGGTGTAGTAGAAATCCTGATCCTTTCTCCTTTAGAACACTGATAATATAATTGCCTTGTATCTAGAGGTCTCATACTTTCTATCTTTTGAGACACTAATAGAAATCTATCACCATATTTAATTTTATAAGATCTTTCAGAACTTTAAGACTTGGTCCAATATTTTGGAGTACAGGAAAAGAGACAGAAAACAGACAGAAGCATATACATGTAGATAATATATTTTCAGAAGTCTTATTTCCTTAAGAAGATCAGAGAAAGAACACATGTTATTGTTTAGATCCTTTAGATTGGATGTTAGGAACAAGTTCTTAACCATAAGGGTGGAGGAACACCAAAACAGCTTGTCCAGAGAGATATCCAAGGCTATGTGCAGCCTGATCTAGAGAATGTCCCTGCTCATTGTAGGGGGGTTGGACTTAGATGACCTTTGGAGGTCCCTTCCAACCCAAACTATTCTATGATCCTCTAAAGGCAAGAACTTCTGACCGCATGCACATAATACTTTGTTATTTAAACAATATAAATTAATAGTACCCTGTTTATTTTCAATCAGATGAATGGTTCTTGGAGAAAATTGTTATAAAAGAAGTCTTCTACCCTTTTTCTGCACATGCTTTTGTTCACAATGACTGGATCAATAAACGCTCCAAGAAAGACTTCACAGAAGTGGCAATTCCACTCAAAGGTAATGCCAGCATAAATGTCCTTCCTTTGGATGAATCACTGATGCCTGGCAGAGCAGAACAGAACCAGCACAAGTCTACTTCACAGAGTAGGCAGAAGTAAGCTTTGGTATCCCAATGGTAAGGTGTAGGTGCCTGGGCCAAGGTGAATCATGCCTTTTATAGACAAGGAGAAAGAAATAATGCCTAGGAGGAAAACGATGGAAATGGAAGTAGTGAAAAGTTTCATCTGGCAGCATGTAGCTTGTCCTTGGAACAATACAGAGAAGATGGGCAATTGTGACATGGATTCATGAAGCAGCAGCCTGGTTTTCGACTCCACTATGGACCTGTAAATGAATAATGAGGACTTGTTTTTGTTGCCTGACTTTGCTATGCTACCACTATCAGTCAGTGTGATCTTGTACCTTTTGGCTTATACTGTCTCAGACAGAAGCTCTTGAATACATGTTTGTTTTCACTGCAGAAACATCTGTGACATCTCTTCTCACCAAAAAAATTGATACTAAAAGCAGAGGACGATGGCAAACATGGATACACTGTACACAACTACCAGATGATGTTCCTGATATTGAAATTGTTGTATTTGGAAGAAAAGGAAAGTCACCTGCACAGAAAGTTCAGAATCTGAATGACAACCCTTTTTTGGTTGGTTTAATTTCATAATCCATGTTTTGTTGGTCTCATTTTATAATCCACTGCCAGAGTTAATATTTGTACCTCAATGTCTTAAAGAAGCAGCACCTGGAGACTTGTGGACTAATATGTATCACTTAGGAAAGCTCTCTGGAGTAAATGCCAACTTTGGCATGAGAAGTCCCGCTAAACTTTGAATTAAGGCTTGCAGGCCTTTAAATTAAGGAAATAAGTAATGAAGCTATCCCATACTTCATTTATGATCTACTTCTTGAACCTCAACTAGTCCATTTTCACTGCTTAGAATCTGTGTTTCTCTTCAGTGATCTTGGGCCTGAGCTAATGCCAGTTCTGTAGTTTGCCCATGAGCTTGATGGCAGCTCCTAGACAGGTGTGTGAACCTGGGTCACCCCCTCCAGAGGTTTTTGTTCTTAAACACAGAGAAAAAAAGTAATTGCAAACAGACAGTATAAGCATCACTTGCTTAACTGATGCAAGATGAAAAGCCACAAGCAGCAGAGTACAATATGACTTATGGAAATCAGCCATCCTTTCTTTAGAGCATTGGAATAACAGAACAGAACCAATAACCAGGGCTAAAAATCATCTTCAGTTCAAAATTCCACTTCAAGTTTGCGAATAAAGATGTGATGAGGTAGAGGTAAATAGGAAAGCGGAAAGAATAGTAATATGAATTTGTTGATGTTCTATGAATTCTATCATTGTAAATATTCTATGAATCTGGCTTGGAAATACAGAATCAGCCACAGTCAGGAATTTCCTTGCCTTTCATGTTAGCCTTCAGCAGCCAATTTGTCCATCTAAAAATAAACATAAATCAAATGTGAGTCCAAATTAACTTACAATCGTAGTGGGACTTCCTCTCCCTACCATTAACATCCTTTAATAATATATTTACCAAATGTATGTGTCTTTTTACCTGGACTTGAAGTATGCCACCCAATTTCTAACATACAATGTATAGTTATTTTTTTTCCACCCTTTATTTTCCTACCAGCTGACTGTTGGGGATATTGGAGATGTAACAAAAGTTTCCTTTGTGCTATCTGGTCCACGCTTGAGAAGAGGAATTAAACTTCACAAGGTATTCCAAATACACTGCATATAAACTTGCAATATTCCTCATAATGCCAGTAAATATCTTTTGTTGAGAGACAGATTGTCAGCTTAACTTTGCACCATGCATGCCCCCAGTTGATCTCCAGAAGGAAATGTTTCACCATGAGGACAGTCAGACATTGGAATCATCTCCCAAGGGAAGTACTGGATTTCCCTCCATTAGTTTTCAGACTCAGCTTGACAGGATACTGAACCATCTAATTTAAACTGTAACATTACATAGAAAATTTGGACCAGGTGATCCTTGGGGTCCCTTCCAACCTGGCATTCTGTGATCTTTTGGAGCAATCACCTGGTGCCTACAGATGATTGCCTGCAGCTTCCAGAGCTCTCTGTGGGCAGATCTACTTTGTTCATGCCTGCTGAAGTGTACATAGTTACACCTCTTCACTGCTGTGCAGATCTACCTGCATAGCTCATCATGACATGGAAGGGCAGGGTTTTCTGCTGGTGTTAGGAAATGTTAATCCCTGCATGGAAATATCAACAGTCTCCTGACACAAAGCAACCTGCTTGTGGAAAGGAATTAAGCTGATACTTTGGTATTTATTCATTACAACCCAGTCATCAGTGGGCCTTAAACATCTAATTGTAGTTTAATATGCACTTCAGATCTCTCATAAAAAGGGATGGAGAGATGACTTAATGCTGTCAATATTCTAATTCAGGCAGATTTTGAATGTATACCTTTCCCCAGGGTGGGTTAGATGATTGACTAGAAATGTGTTGGGCTTGACAGTACCTGGGCTTTGGGGAAATACTTAAACTTGAAGGTTAATGCAAAGAAAAATGGAGTCCGTGATCTCTGCCTGGACGCAAGGGCCCCAAAACCATTGTGAACAGAGTATTGAATTATTCTGAAGTTGGCAGAAGAATTATTTTTTTTTTTTCTGAACTGGACCACACAGTGCCTTAACACTACTATGAATTTAGGGTGATTACCTAAATCACAGAACCACACAGATTCTGTGATTTAGGGGATCACCCTAAATTCAAATGAATAAACAGTCCAGAAACTGCTCTGGTGGGAAATGCTAGAAACAGCTCTACTCCAAGCTAAAATTTGAATGGGTTTATGGTACTCAAAGGAACATTAAGTCTGAGTTTATGAGCTCCTCTGAGGATAGAGGAGGAGTTTGTCTTGTTCATATTTTCTCTCCAAATGTGTTCCTTGTCAGCTAATTTTGTAGTCTCAGTTTAGGTTACAAGAATGGAAAGAGTAGGTAAGCAAAGCTAATTTCTCATTTTAAATGTGCACCTCCAGGCCATTTGATAAAGCATTCATAAAAATATGTTGACATTACTATGTGCACTAAGTGATTATCTGCTGTAAGATTTCAGCCTCCAGAACCAGTGGCAGAAAATTTGTAACTGTAATTTTGCTTTCTGCTTTTTTTTTTCCTTTTCTTTTTTCCCCCTCCTCTTCAAAGACAATCCTCTGCAAATGGCAAGTGATTTTCGTTCATACTCTCAAGTACTTCAAAAATTATTTAATAATTGGTTTATTAGCAGCTATAAATGGTTGCAATCTCAAAGTCAGTAGGTTGCTGCTGACCTATGTAGTCTCATCTACTGATGCACTTAGAAGCCACAGCATAAGCCACAGTAATGTATACAGCCTGTGCCAGTAATGTGCTTATGACATCTGTTACTCATTTATTAGTCTGCTTAGAAATTATTTATACATGGAGGCATAATCTAAAGTGTAACAACTTGATTTTGCTTTAGCAGGATTCTTACAGTGGAGTAAAAAATAAAGATGCTGTATAGAAACTGGCAAGCAGTATGTAAGGAATCAGTGGCCAAACCCAGCCCCAGCTGAAAAGAATTCCCTTCCTTGCTTTCTCCTTAAGCGAAGGAAATAACAGCCAAACTCTCTGAAATTTTACAGAAACAGAGATTACAGATGAAACAGCAAAGGTTAAAAAGGATATAATATCCCCATGTTCCTTTTGCCACCCTCTGTTTTCTCTATCTGGTCTTAACAGCAGTGTCAGAGTATTTTCTGGTGATCTCCTATGGGTTTCTCCACACTTCTGTAGAAAATGTTGTGACCTTAGCTAAAATTTATAGAACCATAGAATTATCGTGGTTGGAAAAGACCTTTAAGATCATAGAGTCCAACCATTATCTAACTTTATCAACTCTACTCCTAAACCATGTCCCTCAGCACCACATCTCATATCTTGGCTCATATCAGGGCTTTTGAAGATTTATGTGTTAAACAACATTTGAAAAATAGAGTTTCTGGCCCTTTGCAAAATAACACACAAACTCATCTCATTTTTACCTTTGTACAGAGTATGGTTTGAAGACAAAACTCAACATTTAGATGAAACCCTACAATTAACAAGATTTAATCAGATGCATTTTATTTTGAAGCCAAAATCTGCATAAATTCATACATGTCATTTTTATGCACCCAGTTTCTGCAGGTCATCTGCCTGAATATGCTGGTAACCCTTGGTCCAATCTTAACTCATACAACACGCAGGAATTTGTGATGCTTTACTGACTAGTTAGAGGGGAGGGTTTATACTGTTACAAGTTAGGGAAGATATTTTTTTATGAGAAGTTTATTGTGAGCTAGTGTGACTGCAAAAAACTGTCTAAACCACTGACTGCCATTTTAGTGGCATTTAATACTATCTAGAGAAAAACATCGTTTATTCAGGCAATTAATGGATGCATTCTGGAAATGGTGATGGGGAATGGGATCAGCCCTGTGCCTGATATTGTGAAGCATTGGTCACCAAGCATAGGCAGGAATGGAAAATGTTCAGTAGTTACATTTCTAGGAACTCAAGGGCAAGACACTCCAACAAAAGTTTTAAGAGTGGAAGTGTCCAATTCCTAACGATTTCAGTTATATAAATATTATTTATGCATTTCAAAGCTTGCACTTGGTCTATGTAGCGAAAGCTCTACTCAGAACTTCCAGATAGTGGTGTGTGTATGCTCTGCAAAGAGCCACCAACTTTTGTTTCTGCTGGTGGTGTCAGTAGTGGTGTTAAGTCTGCGCAGTGATTTTGAGAATCCCTGCCTAAGTACTTCAATTACTTAATGTCCTCATGAAGTTAATTTGGTTTTGTTTTGTTGTTTTTAACCTCTTGGCTATATTTTTGTACAAATTGATTCTAAAGGCTGAAGAAACAGTTTCTGCAAACTTGTAGCCATTTGCTATGTATTAAGTTCAACCTTGCATATGTTACCAGAGATGTTTCTGCATATGCTTGATAGTTTCTCATTCTGTATATTATAACCTAACTTAGGATACATTCCACAATCTGAGTTTTCCTCCTGTGAATCTGATCTCTGCAATGGTCCTCTCAGTAACTAGGTTAGGTGGGCTCCCAAGCTCCTCAGTTGGTTTGGAGGTTCTAAGTTCACAAATTTGGAACCTACTTTTTCAGTGTCCACTGAGTATTTAAAGTCAGGAGGAACGAAAGTGAACCTAAGTTTGTACCTTCCCTTGGAATTCAAATAACTTATTTCCCCAGGGAGCCCTGAAAGCCACTGGACACCTAATTTCTGCCAACTTTGAAAATCTTAGCTGAAATACAGCAAGCCACATGTGAAGAGCAGTTAAAAATAAATAAATAAGAAAGCAACAAAACATATTTTTTTCAAAGCATGCTGCTAAGATTGATGTAACTCCATTCATTTGACATTCTGAAATTGCAAGTCTATGCAGGTCATTTTAATCTGCATCCTTCATTTGCTCTCTACAAATGGGTCCTACACCTGTGTCAATATGTGATGAAGGATGCACCTATAAACATCAGGCTGCAGAATTGCTGGCTTGCAGCAGCTGCTGTAACTCTTACGCAGTATCAGATTGCTTTCACAAAGCATCTGCAGATCTTAGCAGTAGGAAGAAAGAGTTACTGTTGGAATGCAAACACAAAACAAAATAATTCAAGTAAATTAATATAATATATGGTTCTGCCTGCAGCTTCTCTTAAAAGACCTGGACACTAAACAGGAGTTGGGTTTTCACATGGAAGCTCAGTATCTTTTTGGAGAAGATGGATCTGAGACTGTGACAGAGCTGGCAGTGGTGAAGCCAGACAAGCCACCACTCAGGGGTATGTTGCTGAACTGGCAAATAAATACACAAGGAAATGTATACACAGAAAGTTAAGAGTTGCCTAATGGGATGAAGACAATGGGCAGGATCACAAAGCTTGTTATGTACATTAAATGAGTTGTTCCAATATAGCTGTGTAAACCTTGTGGGTCCCAGAGCAGCTGGGTCTGGGTGCTGCCAGCAGCTCTGTCAAATAGACACAGGACTTGTCAAGCTTGCAAGACTGTACAGAATGGTGCAAAAGTGGGGCACAATGAAAAAGTAAGGACAGTGCAAACTGAGAGCCGTGCAAATGGTAAGAGCTGTCCAAAAGCCAGGACGGTCCAAAGGGGAACTCAATACAACGGCTCTGTCCAAGTGGGGAACCCTTCCATGTGGCAACTCTTACAAAGCAGGAACCCTTGCACCTTTTCCCTTGCTTCTTTTGGACAAAGTGTCCATTTGTCACTTTATACTGGGCACAAAGGACCCAGCCAACCACCAGCCCAATTCCCTGCACGGGATTCCACATGAGTCAGCACACGAGTCACCACACATGTGGAAAGGTGCTTTTTGCTCTTCCACTTCAAGCCTGCAGGGTGTGTGGGGGAAAGCAGTTTTCATGCCTACTTCTCCCCATTCAAACCTGCAGGAATGGGGAGAAAGAAGGAATTTGGGGTGCTCCAGGGCACCATTGAAATGTGTTTCTAATTTATCTTTTTAAAAAAGCAACTAATTTACATGTGGTGAGGATTAAATCCCAGGTTTAAAAGGGGCATCTACAAAATCACGATGGTTTGAATTTTAAAAAAGCAACCCCCTATCTTTTCTGAGGTTTTCTTCAAGCTCCATTCTTGCTGCAGAAACTATTTCATAGCTGTATTTAAAATATGATCATATCTTCCTTTGTTCTGATTACATTTTATAAAATATTTAGAAAAGAATTCTCATTTCTTATACTCTATGAACAGAAGTCTCAGTTGAAATATTTAAAACTTCTTGCATGTAATATCTAACTGAAGGCCAGACTGCAAATGGGAATATATCTTAACAGTCTCTTGCAGTGTTTAATTCTTCACTTTGCTTACAGAACCCATAAAAAACTTCCTTTGTCATGTTGCCTGAAGGAATATGTACTATAGAACTCATCAGCCAAAAGTCATTGACAAGCCATCCTTTGTGGTGAAGAAGAATAACAATGCATAGATGTATAAATAGCTGAGCCATTTCTCTTGAATATAAGACCGTATATTGTCCATAATTATCAAAATGCCTGACTGAACCAGAATTCAGCTGATCCAGAACAAAAAGTGTGTTTTCTCTATCATCTCTGGGGTTTTTTTTTTTGTTCCTTTAGCAAAATGTTGCTTTGTTGGAGTTGATAAACCCTAATTCAATTTAAGACCTTTAATTCCTTTTTACAAAGCCTGCTAAGATCAGTATGATTCTTTCAACTGACTTCATGATCACTGGATAAGGCACCAGAACTGCAACATTTTCTTTTTTGTGTGTATAAACATGGATTTTTGCACTGATTCATAAAGGATATTTCATTTTATTTCTAATGTGAAGTAGCCATCAATCCATGTTGAACTCAGTGACAACATTAATGTCAGTGACTGTAACTTTATACCTTGATCTTGAAATGAATCTTTTACCTTAAATAAATTGGTTTGTAATGTTTGGTGATTACATTGTGAATTTGTAATGTCTTCTGTCTCTGTTTTTACATGACAGAAGTCCTCTACTCAATCAGTGTTCATACAGGAATGTTGCCTGCATCAGGGACTGATGCAGATGTGTTTCTCACAGTGTTTGGAGAGCATGGAGATTCCTGCAAAAGGAGACTAAGGCACTCAAGTTTTGACAGAGGACAGGTTTGTAGCAAGTTGCTTTCCTTACATGTTTGCTTAATGTGTCTTCCCAAGCAGATCCTTTGGTTTAGATGAGCTGGCTTTGTACTGTAGACTATCAAAGTTTTCTTCAGCTAAGGTATTTTGTGTGTGTATGTTCTTCATTGTGCAATAGGTTGCTGGGAAAGGGCTGAGCAGTGAGATGGAAAAACGTTCTGATGATACTAAGTTATTTGAAAGCTGGTGGCAGTGCCTGCAGGAGGACTTCATGCAAAGAGACTAGATGATAAAATGGCAGATGAAATTCACTGTAGCTAAATGAAAAGCAGTGCTTATGAGAAAGAAACCCCTTTAAAATGCATTAAAAATGATGGGTTCTAAAACAAAAAGTGACCTTAGTATTAGGACAGCCCTGTAATGATGTCAGCCCAAGTGCTCATTAGAGAGAAATCAAAGGGAAAATAGGACAGATCAAATGTTTAGCAATTATTAATAAAGGGGAAAAAAGCTGTCACCCTAAAGTAGAAAACACAGTCATGGCCCCAGGTAGGTTGTCTGGTGTAGATGCTTAATAGATGCTTTGTTTTGTTCTGATTCACTTGCCTCCAAAAGTACAATGTTGAGTGCTCTGAAATATCTTCCTTACAAGGAACAGCTAAGCAAACAACTACTGCTTGGCCTGGAAAAGGGAGGATGAGAGGAAGGGAGAGGGAGATAAGGAATATCAAATGGCATAGAGAAAATGAGTAATTCTGTTTTCACATGAAATACAAGGGCTCAGGAACATTAGCTGAAACTTGCAGGTGGCAGACTGAAAACAAAAGGAGGTGGTTTTTTACACAGTGCATAATTAATACATTTTACTTTCTGGCAGAAGATGTTGCAGATGGGAAAACTCATGTTGGTGCAAAAAGCCATTGCACTTTGTCATGGAAGATAACTCTCCACTGAGGGCTGTTAAGTGCAAAGACACAATCTCTGTCTCAGGAAATCTCTGAACCACAAATTGCTAAAGCCTGAGAGACTTTATATTCAAGAAGCATCTCTATATATTTTCCCTGTTTTTCAGCTCTTCCCTAGAAACCTGTTATTGGTAGCTGTTGGCAACGGTATGCTGGTCTAGATGGATCTGTGGTCTGACATACCAGCCTTGCAGCCTTTTTACATAGAAGTAGATTAATAGAATAGTTGGAACAAGGTTTCAGTGAGAGTATCTAAGAATAGAAGGTGAAAGGAAGCACTGTAAAGGGCAGGCTGTCTTGAGAGAAAAGATTACATCAGCAATATCCCTGGGAAGTATGGAATGGACAGGCAAAGAAAACAAAGTTAAGGAAACTTGAGATATGAAAAAAAAAAAAACCCAACACCAAAAGCATCCTCTCCTTGACTGATAAAGGACTGGAATATAAGGAGAAGCCAGGGAGACAGAAAATTGCAACAAAGGGTAAGTAAAGAGAGTGAAGTTGATTTAACTACTGTGGCAAGTAAGGCTGGTTTATCCTTAAGTAATTGTATGTCTGACTTTTTCACCAATGTAATGGGTTAAATAAATTTTGCCCAACTAAGACTTTATCTAAAGCATTGTAGCTTTCATTAATTACACTTCCAGGAGTGTGCTCAACACAGTTCCAAATATCTCTGTACTGATGGGGGGGCAAACACAAAGAAATGTAATGACATCAATCTAAACTATGTTCTTGCTAATGCTGAGGGAGTAGGCAATTTAATGCATTATTATGAGGATTCATTGATAACAATGGGTGATTATGACCACTGTTGTCTAATGACTGCTAATTATTATCACAAAGAATGAGCCTAATGATAGGTCCCCTTCTCAGATAGAGTTAGCCGTGAAGGAACATGAATATTAGCAACAAAGGCTGCTTCGTTTAAGTCAAGGGTCATGTAGACTGACAGGAAAATTATATTTGGCTCAGAAGTATAAAGAATAAAATTAAAAAGCAATGAGTGCTCCCTAAAAGTTATTTGCTAGGTCTTCCTCAGAGCCAGATCTTATTTTGGGCTACACAGGCATTAAAGTGAAGGGGTATAACTTGCCATGGTAACTGTTTGAGGGTATAACAAAGTAGGAATGCTGGAAGTCCTCTGGCTGTGATAGGAATAATAATGTTGATGTTCTCTGAGCACATTGTAAGGGATGGTCCAACACAGACAGGAGAATGGAGCAGATGACATAATTCTTTCTCAAAAATCATCTTTTCCTTTGTTACTTTCTGGTCCTCATGCTTTTTCCTGCCTGGTGGCAAACTGGTTGGCAACAAATAAAAATTATAACGTCTGCTTCTACTATCCATCTGGGGTTTTTTAATGTCACCCACACACATGCCCATGTATCTACCCACCCACTCAAATTATCTCTTGCACGGAACACATTCATTCTCTCACTCACATTAAGTTATTCATCCCAAAATGCACTGGTGCAGTTGCCATTTAGCTTTTGTTTACTGGTAGCCGTAGCAATATTTAAACAGATGTCTATTTACATCCAAAGAGCACATCAATTCTCGCCTGTATGCGTGCACAGCCTTAGTTATAGTTTCTAATGTCAGTATCTTTGTTTGCATAGTCATCAGCAGTGTCAGTATTTCTGTTCAGAGTTGAATAATGCCACATTTCCCCTTTGAAAAATAGGGTGCCTTAGAATAGAAAAGACTTTGAAATGTTTCAAAATAAAATGCCTTATCTAAACTAAAGTGCAATTTGCTAAGCCTGTCTTGATGCTTGAAGCACCCTTCTTGTTTTGGTTATGAGGGATTGGTTGAACTTCAATTTCCATGAGATTTCTGTAAGTAAATTAATGATCAGACATTTCTGGAGTTCCCAAGAAGGACATGGAACTGTTGGAACAAGTCCAGAGGAGGGCCACGAAGATGATCAGAGGGCTGCAGCAGTTCTGTTGTGAGAATAGGTTACAAGAGTTGAGGCTTTGCAGCCTAGAGAAGAGACGACTTCCTGGAGACCTTATAGTAGCCTTCCAGTATCTGAAGGGAGCCTACAGGAAGGCTGGGGAGGGACTATTCACAAGGTCTTGTAATGAGAGGATGAGGAGGAATGGGTTTAAACTGGCAGAAGGGAGATTGAAACTGGATGTTAGGAGGAAGTTCTTCACAGTGAGGGTGGTGAGACACTGGCACAGGTTGCCCAGGGGGATTGTGGATGCTTCCTCCCTGGAGGTGTTCATGGCCAGGTTGGATGAGGTCTTGAGTGACCTGTTCTAGTGGAAGGTGTCCCTGCCTATGGTGGGGGGCTGGAACTAGATGATCTTTGAGGTCCCTTCCAACCTAAACCATTCTATGATTCTACCTACCCAAAACAGTGGAGGTTTTCATCATAAAGCTCAGGAAAAAGGTACATACTCAGTGATCCACGTATTTTCTGAACAGGATCTTCAAATCTGTCTATTTTTTTTTCTTTACTTCCAGAAAGGAAAAAAAAAAAACAACACTTCAGGAATAAATGAAATCTTCTTAAAGATGGACCATAAAATGCATGATTGAACCTGTTCATAGTTAATTTTGCTATATCTTCTCAGGTTTGTTTCTCTGAAGTGAGAGCAGTAGACCTCGGACAGTTATGCAAAGTGCTTGTTGAGCACCATAATGTGGGTTATGGAGCTGGATGGTACCTGGACCAAATTGTCATCCATGAATCAGGCAAGACCGATGGCCAATACACATTTCTTTGCCAGCAGTGGTTAGACAGTGGAGTTGGTGATGGCCAGATGGAACGGATGCTGAAACTTCTTGGAAAAGTCAGGAATGAGAAGTTGACAGGAAAGATTTCTGGTAAGGTCCAAAGTCATCAGAGCTCCTTCCAGCTTTGAAATGTAATTCATGTTATTCTTTGGGTTGTTTTTAAGATTAAAACCAAAATACAGGAATAATGTAGCTTAAGTGTGAGTTTCACCTCTCACACAAGTTGTCTCTCCAAACAGTTTCTAGAGCTGGTAAATACAATTCTGATGTTGAGGGAAGAAAGACTGGAGTAGAAGGGGGATATTAAGTGATGGAGGCAATGAAGGAACTCTGTTTTTAGTTGAGACTAGAAAAAAACTGAAGCAGAAAGAGGTAGGTTGCTCCATATGGCAATCAATGCAGAGCAGAAGGCTCCTGCAACAGCGATGAAATCACAAGAAGAGATACAAAAACTCTTTTAGCAGAATGAGATTTTTCCCTTATGTTCATACATTTGCAGAAAGCAGTTGCTTTTATTTGCAGTTTTCTTTCTTACTTATATCAATGGCACAAGTTCTTGCAAACAACTAGTTGACCTGAACCTGATATCCTATTGATATTGTTTAATGGGAAAATAAAGAAAAAATACCAAAAATCACAGGCAACTTAGACACCAAAAACATGTCTTTTTCTTTTTTCTTTACTAGGGTACAGGATTTTTTAGCTCTCTCACATGTCTTTTTTTTTTTTTTTTTTTTTTTTTNTTTTTTTTTTAAGAGGTGTAAAATGTTGGTTTGGGTCCATTTAAGAAATATGAATCAGAACTGGTAGACCAAACTATGTATAGTTTAATCTGAAGGTGTGAATTTGCATTCTAAATCAGCAAGTTTGAAACTGATCTTTACCAGTTTCTGTGCTCATGGAGATTTCACTTCATACTCAGAGAGTTTTATGTTATCCATGGTTGCAGACAGAGTTAGTAGTGTACGTGGCCCACTAGCAAATATACCATCTAAAGAAACAGAAAAATAATGTCACTGAGACAACAGGACAGAAAACCACTGAGAGGGGTTGGACAAGATGGTCTTTGAGGGTCCATCTAACCCAATGCAATCTGTGAATTTCTGAACATAAGCATAAGATAAGCAGCTAGAGAAGTGACAATTTCAGAATAAGCAATAGCTGTATTGCACCACTGCAAGCATGCCAGGTCTCTAAAAATGTAAATTCCATAGGTGCCCTACATAATCCACAGAGCGAGGCAGGCTTCTCCTGAGGGCAATTCAGAGAAGAAGCCCAAGGGTGGTCAGAGTCTGTTGCATCTTTCTTCACTGATAAGGAGTGAGAGAAATCTTTCATCCTTGTTTAGCCACATTCAGACACTGATTAAGGTGCATATCTAAAAACTACCTAAAATTTCCTTCCTCCGTTTCCCACACAGAGTCCTGAAAAATCTGAGTGCAGACTTGCTGGTATTTTCCAATCTATGCTTATAAATACTCAGTTCTGTGTCTATTTTCAATAGCTAGGATGGATAGTCGGCTGTATAACAGATACAGCTGTAGAATAGCATTAAGAAGGATATGCCAACTATGCAGAGAGCCTATAAGGAATGGAGAAATAAAAACTGATTTGCAAAGAGCAGGAGAGGTCAGAAGGTAGATGGATGCAAAAGGGGAATTAGCTCAAATGGTGGAGCAATCACTTAGCATGTGAGAGGAAGTGGGATTCATGCCCACGTTCTCCAGTCATCTTTTCTGTTTCCTATCAATAGCTAAGGTGCAGGGAGAAAGAGGATGGAGCCAGACTCTTTTCAGTGGTTTCCAGTGAGAGGACAAGGAGTGACAGCCACAAAGAAAGTTCCACCAAAACGTTAAGAAAAGCTTCTTTGGTGTGAGGGCTCCAGAGACCTGGAGCAGGCTGCCCAAAGAGGTTGTGGAGTCCCTTTCTCTAAACAGAGATCCTGGGCAACCTACTCTGGGTGTAATAACATCTAACCTGCCCAATCTGCATTTTATTTGCTTTATAGGAAAATATTAGATAAAAGTAAGAATGCAGAAACCAGTCGTAAGAGGAAATTTTTTGAATATGCTGATAAAAACTGCTGGTGCTACAAAGCTGAGAGTGCTATCAGGGGGTGAAGAGGCAGTGTGATAAACTTTGAGAACTGGAGAAAAGCAGCTAAACTGAATTCTGTAGTATGAAACTTGAATGGTGTAAATCCAACTGACTATTTGAGCTCTCAATTCTGGTACAGGTTCCTGATTTCCATTGATTTTCTTGGGGGGGAGGAAATGAGGAACTAAGTAGTAGGTCAGGATCTAAAAGCTGTACTTGATCTGTCCCCCCAAGTCTTGTAATGATTCATGATATGAGAGTTCATGAGCAGAATGAGTGACTTTGAGAAATATTTGGATTTGCTAGATGATCACAGGATAATCCTTGAGGCATTAATAGGATTTGGCTGTGAGTATAGCAGTTGTGACCCCACTATACATATATATATATATGTATATGTATATATATATGCAGGCATTATCACTGAGGATTGAGAAGAATTAATGCCACTACAGAGAAACATTGGCCTTTCACCTGGAATGCTGTGTGCAGTTGTGGTCACCTCACCTCTGTCCAGAGGGACTGGTTCAGGCTGGAATAGTTATGAACAAGACATAATGACTAGGAATATGGCAAGACTTTTGTTGTGAAAGGGTATTTAAAAAAGCTCAGCCTATTCAGACTAGCAAATTAAATGCTCCAAATGGACACAGTTGTGATCTATCAAATTAATGGTAGCTTGCACATCAAGGAGAGAAAAGGAGTTATTTCAGATAACAGACAAAGTTGTCATGAAAATAAATGGCTTTCAGCAGTCCCTTAATGCCATTCTGAGAAAAGGAAAAGATTTCCGAGGAAGCAAGATTGAGTTTTTAGCATAGCTCTCTTTTAGACTTAAGAGAAAGAAAGAAGCTTTACATAGCTGCTTTTAAACTGGATCTTCACAAGAGATGATACAGTATAATTAATGTGTGGTATCAATGTGTGATACTGTATGATCCAGCAGGGAAAGTTCTTCCATTCAGTCTTACGAGGTAGCTTTATATTAATAGTTTAAAACCTTAACAGTTTAGTACTAAAGGGCTAGAAAAATCAAGTTATATCACAGGGGTTATGATAAATTTTCATTTAACCTCCTTTTTTTTTTTTTTTTTTTTTTGTGGACCATCATTGGTTTCATCTGTATTTAATGTTCACAGACATGAAAATGGTAACTATTTATGAGTACCCATAAAGTAATAATACATAAGGTTATTTTAAGGATGGTGAGTACTAACATTTTACCTTCACTACGTCCTGAATTTATGGCAGAGGTCCTCACCAGATCTAAAGTAATAAAGCTTTATTTGCCTTAGTTTATAGCAGGAGGTAAAGATTTCCCTGTTGTGGTAAGGGAGTTGGACTTTAGAGGACTATGGACATAAAATCAAAAAGTCACTGTTTCCATTACTTAAAGTAAAATACTCTGGTTTACAAGTTAGCTATTTGAAATTATTCAACCCATATTTTGCCTCACTTTGCATAAAAAGAGCTCAACTGGTCCTGCTCAAATCTGCACCAACTCAGGTTACCAAAGCCTCTCTGTAAGAGTTGTGATATCTTCAAATAGAAAACATGGGTCTGATAAGCCTGAATTTTCCATGTATTCTACTAACACGAATTTAAATATTACAACTAGCTAAAGCATTGGGATTTTTATGATTTGCTTTTTGTGGGTACAATTTTCTGATCCTGAAAACTGGAGGGTGGACCCAGGTTCTTCTCAGTGATGCCCAATGACAGGACAAGGGGCAATGGGTGGGAGCTGAGGCATAGAAAGTTCCATGGAAACATCAGAATGAGTTTGTTCTCTGTGAGGGTGACAGAACACTGGAACAGGCTGTCCAGGGGGGTTGTGGATTCTCCCTCTCTGGAGGTATTCAAGATGCACTTGGATGTGTTCCTTTGTGATCTGGTATAGGTGATCCTGCTCTGCAGGGGGGTTGGACTGGATGAGCTTTCAAAGTCCCTTTCAGCCCCTAACCTTCTGTGATCTGCATGGTACTGCTGGACTGGTCCAGATCTAAAAAGTCACATAGTACTCTGGAAGGGCAACCGTCCAAATCTTCTTGCTCCATGAGTGATAATGAATGAACCTGTTATATGCCAAATATTTTAATTCAATGGAAAGTGTTGCTAGTCACTTGCTACCTCAGGCTTAATTGCTTTGGATATTTAGCAAACCCATTAATTTTTTCCTCCCATTTTGTTTCAACAGGGACTTGGGATGTCCTTGTCACATCTAGTAACATTGCTTCCACTTCCATGAATCCTAAAATGTCTCTAACTGTATGTGATGTAAAAGGTGCCTGTGCTTCAGTCATTTTCCCCAAAGGATCTCTTAACAAAACCCAGATATTTGAGACATCAATTGAACTAAATAAGAAATTCAGTACTATATTCAAAGTTCGCTTGGAAATTGAAGAAGCTGAAGAAGGAGAGACTTGGCATTGTCGTGAGGTATAAAATACAAATGAAAGCAATTACTTACTATGTGGGGTTTTTTTTCCATATTCTGTGGTTATTGCCTCCAGTCTCCAGCTCTGTCTGAAGCAATGTTAATTTTAATTTGTAAAATAGTTGTGCTTGGTAACAACAGTTGTAGAGTGATAACTTCAGAGGTGGCTCAGAGAACATACTTAGGATAGCTATGGAGAGAAGACATCTTGTAGCTGGAGGTGGGTTTCTGGAGGGCATACATACAGGTGTGCCATCATGTATACAGGTGTGCCACCATATACACAGGTGTGCCATCATGTCTAGCAGATCCAGCAGTGTCTTTTCAGCACTGCACCCACTGGCATACATTGCAGAATTTACATAACTCCAAACTGGCTGTTACGTGTTGTGCATCCAGTGATCCAAGGCAAATAATTAAGCCAGGCACTAAGAATGCCTTTTGAGGAAAATATCTGCCTTTTAAGTTGGCATGTGAAAAAAAGAAGTGGAATAGCAAAAGTGACAATCTTTCTTCTGATGTCCAAGACGCTGAAGGTAAAATCTGACATTGCGCTGAAATTGCTGTGGCACCTCACGATACAAAAAATGTCTTTATCCTCTTATGCTGGCAAAATAAAAATAAGTCTAAGGGAAAGAATATATATTTTTCTTTCCAAATTGACACACTTTTGTCCATTAATATTTACATTCTACTCGCAAGAAAACCTGGTGGAAAAAAAACCAACAACCCAAACTTTCCCATCCAAGTCATGATCTTAGTGAGCTGAACCCCCTGGCATTGAAAAGGCAGGCAGGTTGCTAACTATTTTGTCTGGCTCCAAAGGCAAAGTTAGCTAATAAATCTACTGATAAAATTAAGACTACAGCTTGAATGTTGTAGGAGAGCGTGGATGACAGTGTAAAATTCAGAATGGAGACTTGGCAGGTGAAAGCAGTGCCAGTGATTCAACTGTTTCACTTCATTAACTCAGAACAAGGACTCAAATCTGAGTTAGAGAAAAAAAAAAAATCCAAAACAACACATCATTTATATAACTAAAAAAATATGCAGGTTTTCTTTAGGCAAGACTAGAAAGGTAAATAAAATATCCGTTTCCCTGCTTTGGGGTATATTGGGGCTTAAGGAAGACATTTCCTCTGTTCTTCTATGGATTCCATAGCAGGACTGACTGAATCCTTGTTTGAAATAACAAGGTTGGTGTAAGAGGTTGTGGATAATGCCTATTATTAAAGACAGGCTAGCAGTCTATTTACTCTGCTGGTTAGAACCAGGAGGTAATTTCTTTGCTATTTTATTTTGATTTTACAAGATTGCACCTTACAGAGAGTCTGAGATTTCCCTTTTCTATCACAAGCAAATGCAGGTGCTGTTGGTTGAATTCCGTATTTAGATTTGGAATTCATTTTTCTAACCACAACTGCAAAATAATTCTCGTGATTGGTTTGGGGGAGATTGAAATAATTACAAAATAATGCTCAGAACCAAATTAATTAAGATACGCTTTATTTCTGAAGCACATAATAGCTTACATCCTTATTCCTGCTCCTTTCACTTCTTGAAGAAATAAAGAGCAGTAAATGAAATCTGATTTTCCAGAAACTGTTCAGGAACGCAAATGTTAGTATGAAAAGGAAATTGTATTAACATTATACCTTGCACTGCACTTTAGCAAATCTTTTCAATGTGTCTGTCAGAATGAAAAAATAAAAGGAGCCTTTTGAAGACAAAACAGTGTTACCATTTCCTAGTGACAACTGCTAACCAAAGATGGGTGAGATTGCAGGTTAAGGGTTTGGTCATTTTACTGAGTTATGGAGTCACGAAGAAATGTATGAGTGAATTCTCTGTGCCCTTTTCAAGGCAGAGGTACTTCCTGCAATATATTTTCACATGTGTTGTGTTATCTACTTTTAAATAGTTTAGAAAATGGTACTCTGTGTCTTAGTGTAGCTGATAGCACCCACAGTGTAAGACAACTCAATATGAAAATGCAGTTTCCTACAGCAAGACTAAGCTTCTCAGCTCAGGATCACCCTTTCATTCCATTGCACACATAATTCCACAGAGACTTAAAATATTTAGCAACATACTCCAAATATTCACACCACACATATGTACATGTATATATATATACACACATGCCACAAATTCTTAATTTCTGTTTTTCAGTTTTCCCAGAAACACTTCATTTTCTTTCTCCTGTTACTTAGAAGGAGAAAACATTCTGCACTGAAAAATGTTGTGGCATATTGACATTTTTCACAAGCTGAAATGGGCATATCAACACTTCTTTTTCTTCCATATGCTGGATGAATAGGTTGCAAAAAGGATTTTTTTTTAAACTATTCCCCCCTGCTGCAGTCTCTACAGCATTAATGTTGACAACTTTTTTTAATTGGAGAAGTTATTTACTCCTCCTCTGTTAAAAGGCTGCCTTCAGTAATGTAGAAAAAAAAAGTCTCCTTTTCTTCTTTCTTAATATTGGCAGGAAGTGGCAAAGCTGTTTGATAGTATGCCTTTTGTTATGGTTGTCTTTAGAACACAACAGATGCTGGAGATGTTTCTTTTTGCTCTTGCTCAGGTAAAGCTTCAACACAGAGAAAGTAAAATTGTCTTAGAATTCCCATTTTGGCACAGATTTGCAGATGAAGAAGGAGGAAGAGTGGCTGAGCTTCCAGTTCTCACAGCTGGCTCTCCTTTTCCAGCAGGTTTGGCACAAATCAGAAACACTGTAAAAGATTTGGTCAGTGATGATGCCTGATTTTCAGTCCAAAGGATTTATCAAATGTGGCTGTTTGAGCTGGATTTGTAGCTCAGACTTTGAAAAACAAAACAAAACCAGAGAAACTTAGACACTGATTGTAAAGTAGAAAAATGCTGGAGTCTGAGTGTAAAGAGGTGAACATGCCAGGGACAGGCCATAAAAAGGCAACAATGAATAAGTTAATATAATTTCATTGGAACATTGACAATTTTACATCTGGAAGCACGGCTTCCTTATGCCAACTCCTTATATCTTATATCTGCCCCTTGCTGCTTTTGCTGCAGTTGCTGCTATCTCCCCCCACTGCTTGTTTAGGCTGCTGCTTTGCTGCTTCACTGATGCTTTGTTCCATCCTCACCTCCTCTAAGGCTGCATTCAGTAATAGTTTATTTTCTCCATACTGTTTTATTTAGTTTAACTGTAAAAATATAATTTCATTTTCTGACTTTCCAAATCCTGAGTTGTAGTGAATTTTCTCTCTCTGGGGCAGATTTGCAGTAAGTTATTGGTGGAGGGATCCACTATAACCCATAACATCATAAAACCATAGAATGGGCTGGGCTGGAAGGACCCTCCAAAGTTCATAGAATCAGTAAGGGTTCATCTGGTCCAACAAGACCACGTTGCCCAGAGCTTTGTTGAGCCTCACCTTGAATATCTTGATTTAGCAGATACTTCCTACTCATTTTAGCTAGTGATGCAAGACAGATACTTCCTACTCATTTTAGCTAGTGATGCAAGACTGGGTCCAAGCCACTCTGGTGTTAAAAAAAAAAAAAAAAAAAAAAGTATATATGAGAACCTGTAACTGAGCATTGTGAATTCAACTCTGATTGGTATCACTTCGTGACACATGAAAAAGCAAGTTCCCAGCACTGAAAATATAAAAAAAGTTTTGAATTGTGCTCAGAGTTCAGCTTTTTCTCATTAATATGATTTGGCTCTCCCAGAGAAAACAAAGGAAATCCAGAGGAAATAACTTTCCTACTGTAATTTCAGATAAGAAGGAGATCCACAGCCCTTCACTACAGAAGCTCATCTATTTGTGTTCTTAGGATTTCAGGCATTCTTCTGTGACCTAGCAGTTGCGTGTCACCAAACTCCTTCATGCAAGTTCTGTTTTCATCACCTCAAAACTGGATTTGTTTTAGTTTTCTTGTATATATCTTAGTAGATTTTATAATCAAAGTTAGTGAAGAATGGAAGAGCTCTGGTCCCAAAAGGCTACTTTATCATGGGAGTATCCTGGACTCCTTCAAGTGTTCCCAGGAGTTAAGGGTTTGGAGCAGCAGCCCAAGAAACCTGTGTGTTCCTTGCCCTTACTGCTGTGCTTTCAAAGCTGACATCAAAAAAAGCACTTGGGCAGAAGCCCCTTGAACACAAATTTGAGAAGAGTACTGCTAGGATATTCTCTGGAAGACTCTTTGGTTTTTTTTTTTTTTAACCTGGAAGAGCAGAAATATTTAAATCTTTAGAAATACTGTTGCTCCTCTTTCCAAAGAACATTTAAGATGAGGACAGATATAATTTTCTTGACCATTCTCCATATTTTTTCTTGACCTCTCCCCATAACTTGTTTTACTCTTTTTTTTTCAATGGAATGTTTTGGGAATGTGGCTCCTTTCTTATTTGGAGGCCACCAATGTGTTATGCATTACTCTGGAACATCAACAGTCATCCAAGAAATGTTCAGCTGAAGGGTTGGAAGTAAGTTGAAACATCACAGAACACACAAAGTCTCTGGAAATCCTTTGCTGAGGGCAATAACTGCAAATGGTAGATTGTAGAGTGGTCAGCCATGGGCTGGGCCACGACCAGAAGAAATACAAATAATTCATCTTTCTAATAGAGTTCAGCTTCATTTGAATTTCACAAGGTTCACAGCTTTTTGGGTAATTTAATGTCATGAGGAACTGAAACTAGCTGGTACTTAGGGTCCCTTCCAATTCAAACCATTCTGAGAATCTATGAATACATAAATGCATACAACTGTGTGGTAGAGTTATTATTTGCATGCTTTTATAACAACTTCTTGCATTTATTTTTATTTAATTTCATTTTCTGCTTATGTTTCAGACTCACTCACCACACATTTAGCTTATTATTCCTTATAATAGTGGTTCTTAAATTTTAATGACAATGCTTCTCTGTGCTTTTCTAAGCATTTTAATATAATTTGGCCTTTTGATTACTCTGAGCAGGACCAAGAGTGAAAATATAACTGTAGTAATTTATTAAATAACATATTTTTTAACAGATTAAGCGTGGGTAAACCTTTGATCTCTTTTTCCCAACAGTGAAAAGCTATGTTCTCTATATCACTACGGGAGCAACCCCTGGGTCAGGAACAGATGCTGATGTGTATGTCAAGCTGCAAGGTCTTTTGGGAGATACTGGCAGAAGAAAGTTAATTAGAAAAGGAGATGATAATTTTACTAAAGGAAAGGTATGCTTAATATTCCTGCATTATATTTTACTCTTTCAGAATCCAGTCTAATTCACTTGAACTTAATGGGAGAAGGGCAGCATGTAGAAAGTCCAGTTTGCAATGCTCTGTGACTGTAAGTGCTTGTGTCTATCAATATGTGGGGAAATACTGATGCTTATAGTGGGTCCTAAAAATACTGACAAGTAAAACATTGACTATAACAAGTGCTTTTAAGTTGAATTTTGCAACTATTGAAGGTTTTCAGTGTCATGTCAGTGGTTTTCCTGTCTATTTGCATTACAATAGAGCTATAAAGAGAGTCAATTTCCTTTAACACTTCTTTTCTTCCCATCCTATTCTTCAGGCTAAATCTCCTTTCCCTGACTTTTGCCTTTCTCCTTCAAATCTGCTCCTCAGTCTGCCTCCTGGTCCCTCTCCAGGCAGCCACTACCATCCATAAGTATTTTCTTTCTATCGTCTTCCAAGAGGGTCATTCACTCACTGTGCTGAAGTGAGTCTTGCAGCTCATAGTCCACTTGAAGGAACACACAAAAAAGATAGAGGCCATCTTTTTAGCAGGGCCTGTTGTGGCAGGATAAGGAGTGATGCTTTGAAACGAAAAGAGAAGATATTTAAACTAGATTTAAGGAAGATTTTCCTTTTTTTTTTTTTTTTAATTTTTTTTTTCTTGTTTCGTTGAGGGTGGTGGAACACTGGCCTAGGTTGCTAAGAGAGGTGGGAAATGTCCCATCCCTGAAACATTCCAGGTGCGGTTGTCTGGGGCTCTAAGCAGCCTGCTCTAGTTGAAGATGTCCTTGCTGACAGCAGGAGGTTTGGATGAGGTGATCTTTGAAGGTCCCTTCCAATCCAAACCCTTCTATGATTATCTTATTGGATTTTAACTACCTGAGCTATTTAATCATAAGAAAAAGAGATAGAGTTTACATGTTTGTTTCTAAGGGATTCAGTACTTGTGGATGCAAGTACTCAGTTCTGATAAAGCCACGTTAGACTTCCGTAGTGCTGAAATTCAGGTTATGGCTTACTGATAAGATGTTTTAGGTGAATTTTAGAGCTGCAGTCCTTTTGTCCTCACAAAATAAAGTTAGCTCAATGCAAATTTTCCTGGATTCCCACTGAAATGGTCATTCCCCAAGTAATCAATCTGATTTCTGGCTTGGTAGTTCATAATGAAGAACGACCAGGGATGCACATCCAGAAGTGTTGCCTAAGAAAATGGAAATTAACTGCAATGGCCTTCATAACCTGAAGAGTGTTTTTATAGTATCTGCATCTACTTCAGTGTGGCACAGAATTTTCCTGTTTATATTACAGAGTAAGAGGGAGAGCTGGCACGTACCCATCTCTTCATTACTTATTTGACATTTTACGGGAGCAGTGTGTGAATGTAACACACTCTCCTTATATTTCTAAAAGTAGATATCAGCATGGGAATATTTTACGGCCCTAGAAAGAAATTGCTTGTAGATAAGCAACGGAGAAACACAGAAAACTCTTGATTGACTCTTTGTTCAGTGAAAATAAAGGTGCCTGGTTAATTGACAAAGTGTAAATTGATTCTGCAAGCAAGGCTCCTGCCTTCGGAGCAACATTTTGTTCATGACATGTTTTGGAAATTTCCCAGTGTTTGCTTCTCTTTGTAACAAGTCTCCAAAAAGACTCTCAAGCCTGGAATGTCTCTTTCTGCACCAGCTCAGCCACATATTGTGCTGAGCACTCCTGCAGTTAGGGACTCTGGACTTGGTGGTTCAAGGGATTTTGGAGTGTTGCAGATGGAATTTGCATTCTGAATCTTAAGAGTTGTTCTGACATTTTAAAACGTGCTTTTCCTTGCAATAATTTCCCCCCTGACTATACAGCAACAGCTAGTCAACTGGAACTGTGTTTCTCTTGGAAATCACATCAAAATATGGTGTTAGTCTTACAGAATGTCAGGGCTGCTACGGACAACAGTTTAGCAATGCAGGAATACATGGAATTGTTTAACTATTCAGGGGGCTTTGCAGTGGATTGGAGCTATGCTGCTCTAATTTAAAAGGTCTCTTACCTACATGACCTGAATTGCATGATAATAAAAGACTGAATGGCTTCTTATAGCTGAAAAGTTGTTTTGTGTCTTTCCAAAGACCTTACGCCTGTGGAACCATCAGAGAGCTTGTAAATAATGTGCAGGATATTATTAATTCACCATTAAGCTCTCCGTAGCTCACCCCATGTCTGAGGGAGCAGCACTGTCACCAAGAGAGCTTAGCTACTGGTGATCTACTCAAAGTGGGGTGAGGATTAGTGCTGCAAGAACCATTTTCTTTCAAATAGCGATGACATTGATGCCTTGCTTGATGTTCTCTTAGAAACTGTTAAGGTTAGACAAAGCAATCTCAGCACACTTCTTCAGGCAGCTCAGCTTTCATGAAATCCTAATACTATTTATTCATACTTCATGACTCAGTTTCAATCTGATAAATCTTACCCACTACAAACAGTTTCTTTGAACCGAGTACACTCAGCACAGACATTCAGTTTGTGCCATCCTCAGAGTCTCTCCATATTGCTTCTGGCACCGAACAATTTCTGCAACTGAAGATCCTTGTGCTTCTTTATATGGTCTTCGATAGACTTGCTATATGCTCTGTCATATGGCTGTGAGTTACCCAGATTTCCTCTTTGAAAATGTGGCTCATTTCAGATCAGTTCCATCAAAGCCCATAAATTACTCTGAATATGTTATGGCTGATATTTAAGTGTTTTAATCTCAGTGTGATGAAAGTGACCAGTAATTTAAGTACTCTAAGTCACTGAAGCAGTAAAATCTCTGTGATTTTTTTACTTCATTCTATTAGTTGTTGAATAAGATATATCCTTTATCCTGCCCTATATTTAGACATCAACTGCTCAGGTTGGTACCATGGTAACTGCAGCACATACAGAAATTGTCAGTAAGAGGTGACTGTTGGTGTTCAGTTTCAGAACTCACAGATTAAGGATTGGCAATTAAAACAAATTACTTTGGGAATGAATCCACACGTGCCAGAATACACTAAGAAGGGCCAGAATGTGAGACCAGAAGGAAGAGAATATCCATTTGCAGTGTCCATGTTCCATTCCATCTAGAATGCTGCTCTTTTGAAACTTCAGATAAGCCTTCTCTTATGGGAAGCATCTCTGACAAAATGTTTAAGTAAATGCAAAATGTCATTGATCCAAATGCATTAATCACTGTGGTAGGCTGTTGGATACTGTACTACAGGATTGAGCAGTGAAATGGTCTGGTTAGCAAACAGAAGGATTAATCAGGTGGAAGCTAGGAAAAGATGGAATACCATCATAGTGAAGGAAAGACTTGTGGAGGATGTCAGAAACTGGGAGAGGAAATGCAGAAAGAACATAGCTGAAGCATTATATAACGCAAGGAGACTGGCAGATTTCTGAGCCATGTGCAGCTCTCAGTGATACCTCCAGGGTGGTATTTCCCAGTCAGTGGTTACCATCAGTTGGAAAGTGATCTACAGGAGGCAGAGCAAGAACCTATCATTGTGATCACCAACTCACCCATGTAACCTTGGCCAGTGGATTAGAGCTGTATGAATAAGTACTGTTGGTTTCCTGACATATTCTTGCAAGAAAGATGTGAAATTTTGTTGCCCAAAATTAAAAATTTGTCCAAATTAATTAAGGCTAAAATCCATTACTTGGGGAGCAACCTGTATAGTGCTCCAAAAACTAAATTTCTAAAGCTGAAGGTTTGGGTGCTAGTCATGTGCACATTGGTTCTAACATGATGTTTTGAGCTCCTTCTGCAGAAAGGAAGTGGAGTAGATGCTCCCAGGAGATGGTTATAATCTCTTTTTGTTTAGATATTTATCTTAAAATGAAATTAATCATCCTCAGAAGGTGCCTGTTGCTTTCCCAAGATTTAACAGAGAATTTATCAGATTATAGACTTATTTTAGATAGGTAAAATTGAGCAAGTGAATTCTGTGCCACACTTGTTTATTTGTCCTTCCCTCCCTTCCTCCTTCCCTTCTTCCCTCCCTCAGTTCTTCCCTTCTTTCTTCCGTTCCTCCCTCCTTTCCTCCCTACCTTCGTTCCTCCCTTCCCAACATAATATTAGAATAACGGCTGACTTTATTAGCTTGATTTAGCAAAAAACTTAAAATAATCCGAGTTTTAGTCAATAGATTAAATAAATTCTAGTCAATCCAAGGTTGAATTTTTCTGCAAATAAAATTCAACTCAGTAAGAACAGAATTAGCTACAGTTCAAGTGAAATAGTTTAGAAAATATACCAAAGTCCAAGTGAAGGTCTTGCAGTGCTCATGTAGTTGGAAAGTTCTTTCCAAGCTTAACTATCCCTTTAATTTTATTGATTTATTTATTAGATTCAGCTTATTTTCTCTCTACCTTTTTTTTTTTTTTTTTGAGCTTTAACTTCTAGGAACTGGATTTTGTCATGGTTTTCAGCTGCTAGCCTGGTTAGCTCTCCCACACCAAATTTCTGCTGCCTTTGAGAATATTTCTTTATGCCAATAAGGAAACCAGTGTGCCTTTGACAAGTTAAATAGATTAGGCTGCTTGATTGACTGGAAGGCAGGCATTCCTCTGATTTATTAACTCTCACAAATCTTTTCAGAGCACTCTTCAATTTAGCACCCTACTACTTCAAGTGTCATAAGTAACAATTGTTGGTTTGGGTTTTCTTTTTTTTTTGCCTCATCTCTAAAACACTGTTTCCTTCCAGTAGACTCATGGAAATATTAAAAAGAGCAAGCTTGTTAACTGGACTCACTACAATTAAAGATGTTTGAAAATATTTGCATTTATCACCAAACCCATTTTATTATCCCATTAGCAGCCAGGTTAAGCCACCTGAGAATCAATTAAATATTGGACTCTGATATCTTAATAAAAATATCTTATGATCATACACATTGCTAAAGTTCAAGAAAATGACATCCATTCTATTTCCTTTGCCTGTTAAACCAGATCTCAGACCTGCAGAAGGTCCAGTGGAAGGCTACTAGGCTGATTAGGGGCTGGAGCACTGCCTGATAAGGAGAGGCTGAGGGGCCTGGGGCTGCTTAGTCTGGAGAAAAGAAGACTGAGAGGGGATTTAATCAATGTTTATAAACATCTGAGGGCTGAGTATCAAGATGGAGTGGACAGGCTCTGCTCAAGTGCTCCCTGGGATGGGCCAAGGAGCAATGGATGGAAACAGCAGCACAGGAGGTTCCACCTCAACACAAGGGGAAACTTCTTTACTGTAGGGGTCGGAGAGCACTGGCACAGGCTGCCCAGAGAGATTGTGGAGTCTCCTTCTCTGGAGACTTTCAAAACCTGTCTGGGTGTGTTGCTGTGTGACCTGAGCTAGATTGTCTGGTCCTGCTCTGGCAGGAGGGTTGGACTCGAAGATCACTTTGTGTCCCTTCCAACCCCTGACATCCTGTGAGCCTATGACTGTTATGAAATCAGTTCAACAATCAGGCTGAATGAATTCAAAGTGATCTCTGTGTTTGAAGGAGTTTTTTTGTTGGTTGTATGGGAGATTTTGGGGTTTTGGTTGGTTGGTTGGTTTGGCTTTTTGGTTTTTCTTTGCTTTGGTTCATTGGTGTTTATTTGTTTATGTAGTTGTTGGTGGTTTGGTTTGGGGTTTTGTTAATTTCCATTCTGTAATGCAATGTGTGCTTACTGATTTGGATGATGTTGGTCTTTTCATCCATCCTTTTGCATTTCACTAAATGCATTTTACTGTAAGGCTAATTGAAATCTTTTGTGAGTTAGCTGAATGGTCAGAGCTGATGATTGTTATTGCACAATACTATTCTTTCTTACTCCTGTTGCTGTTCTATGCATACAAACCCTGTTTCAAAAAGATCCTGTTCCAGTTCCACTAAGCAAATTAATACAAGATCAGTTCGGGACAAATATTATTGGTTTTATTTTGTTCTGGTTTGTTTTTTTTTTAAACTGCCCCTATTCTTGCATTCATCTTTCCCTAATCTTGTTGAAAATAGATGAACTGTGTTAATTGTAGGTTACCAGCAACCTCTAATCATGCATTCACTATGATTTTTTTTTTTCCTTCATACAAAGTTTTCCAGTTAATTTCTGAATGGGAATTTAATGTAAAACAAAACCATTCTTGCTTAGGAGGGATCTTGGAGTTGACCTTCTTTTAAGATGCATGAAAAACCCTATTTTCAGAGAATCACTTGTAGAGAGCACAGACTACAAGGTGCTGAGCTCACAGTCAGATGCACTGTTCACCCTCCCACTGAGCTGCACCAACACTTAACCAGTGCTTGTCACCACTACTCCTTACCATTTAATGTTTCTGCCTCTTAAGTCTGCTGGCACAGTGACATTTATGTTATGGCAGACATCAAAGTGTTTATTTAGTTGAAGCAATTAATATTGTTAAGAAATAGAGCTTTTTCACTTGATAAAATTTTATTTTGGAGAAGTTAAATCACAGAATCACAGAATGTGCCTCCTAGTGCTAAAGCTCTGTTGTTTTCAGCGGAGTTCCTCCAGATTAACAAGTGAGATCAAAATAATCAGGCAGTTAATCGATAGGTTTGCTAAGCTTAATAGAAAAGGTCCTTTATCTAGACATTCTAACTCTTTTTCCAATAAAAGCCTATTAAAATGATAGCAACATTAGCAGGATGGGAAATCACTTGTGCATACAGGTTGACGAAATTAAGCATATGGTGTGCCTTGACTTGCCATTTTCAGTTCTGCTGGGAGTCTCATCATTAACCAACCATCAAGTCTCAATACTGAGCCTATAAAATGATTGGCATTTACAAAGGTAAATATTGCACAGTGACTGTTCAAATGCTGCTTCTGTTACGAGAGCTATTGCAGCTGCTACAGAACAGTGATGTGTTGCTGGCACTGAATAATGTCAGACCAGGTCATAGATCCAAAAGAACTGCTCAGAATGTGGGGCCCAGGATAAAAAAAGGAGCATTTGAAGAACATTTGAAAAGGAGTTTACTAAAATTAAACGTTAAACAGTCTTAAGGGGTTGCTGGAATGGTTGTGTTTAAGGACCTCATTTTGGCATTCCAGTATCTGAAGCCTACAAAAAAGGTGGAGAAGGACTTTTTAGGCTATCAGGTAGTGACAGGACTAGGGGGAATGGAGCAAAGCTGGAGGTGGGGAGATTCAGACTGGACATGAGGAAGAAGTTTGTCACCATGAGAGTGGTGAGACCCTGGAATGGGTTGCCCCAGAGATGTGGTTGAGGCCCCATCCCTGAAGGTGTTTGCAGCCACGCTGGATGAGGCTGTGGGCAGCCTGCTCTAGGGTAGGGTTTCCCTAGGCATGGCAGGAGGTTTGGAACTAGATGCTCCTTGTGTTCCCTTCCAACCCAGACTGATTCTATGATCTTTTTCAGTGATGATTCTCCTATCCAAGGAATATGCAATGTGTGAATTCTGATTTTGCTAGGACAGCTCTTCTGGGTCCCAGAGGATGTATGGCTCTCACATTGTCAGTCTCAGCTGCTGGGTCCTGGAGAACATCTTTCTGTCTCCAGACAGTGCTAGTTAAAACAAATCTAGCAGGCTATGCCTACACACTGTTGTCTTAATATTCTGTTCTGAGAAAATTCAATATAAAATTGACTGAATTAGCCAATCTGTGTTATTACCAATATTTGAGGTGACTTTTCTCCATTCAAATCTAATTTGTTAGTAGTAACTAAACAACAATTAATGTTTTTCCCTAAGGGAAAATGAAAAAAAAAAATTTCTATAAGTTTACCTGTCCTTCTGTGTTTTCTCCCTCTTTTCTGCCTTGAGAATTAAGCCCTAAAGTAACTTAAACAGTCTCCGTTTGCAAATCAGTCATCTTGTGGGGTACAAGACCTTGTCAACACCACAAATATCTCCTTTTCTATGACTAATTCATAGGTAGAAATCAATCCACAAAAATATTAGCAGAATTATTGATTCCATTTGTAAAAATTCTAATTAAATATATGCCATAATCTGCCTGCAAGCAGCTTGCAAGGAGAACTGTAGATTAAATTTGGTGAACAAATTAGCTCTAGCAAATTGTTCGTCTACCTCTTACAATTATAGTTGATGCTTTCCCTACTCTTTTTTTGGTCTCTGGACTACAATAAAGCTCATTACACCACACAGATTTTCAAGTGTACACATAAAGAGAAAATTAAATCTTGCCTATGAAGTGCATTTACTCCCCTTGTCACAAGCCCTGCTCTGGTTAATAGTTTTTCAACTCTGAGTCTGTTAGATGGCTGAATCCTCTGCAAATTTGGGCATGGATTTCTGAGGTTTTCCGTGTTCTAAAGTGGCCTTGTTAAAACTGCACCTTGAGGAATGACGAAGCAGCATGTCTAATGCAAACCAAAGCGCCTATTTAGCCAAAATGCTCCTATTTTCAGAGGGGAAAAAAGGACTTGGGAAACCTTTCATGCATACAAATTTGCTGCTACCTGTTACGCAGGTTGTGTGGGTGCACCTGGGTTATAAAGTCCTCTGAGAATCACTGCCACTAGAGAGAATGGTGTACAAATGCTTCTGCTGAGCTTGTGGGAAGTTTTTTCCTAGCTTAATAAAGTTTATTAATTGTCAAGCTCAGTGCAAGTCAGAACTAAGCATCCATCTTCTGGAGACAGCACAAGTCTAGAAGTCTGCAAAATACTCTTTTCGCCTTTCCAAAGTCTGTCTGTATTTTTTCCTTTCTAACTCTCTCGCCTTTCCAAAGTGGATCACTGACAACAGATTTTTGGAGACACTGAGGATAGTGTCACTAAATTAGTCATCCTCTGGCAAACTCCTCTTCTCTTAGAAATCTGTTCTAACGAGTATGCTAATCTGACAAAAGCTTCCTCATATGTTTCCAATAAAATAAATCACGCATTAATATCAGCATAATCGTTTGCAAGGTCAGGAAGTGACTTCAAAAATAAATTTTCCCATCTTGGGACTTAAAATATTTATTTGCTAACAGAGACAGGGGTCTGTATGTTTCTCACTTGAGTTTATCTATGTTTTTTTACCCCTCTTCTAGCCCATTATATTTTTAATACCTTTTAGTTAAGAAGTGTAACAAACCATTTTAATTTATTCAAACCCCGCCAGTCCAATTAAAGACAAAGTTATGATAAAACTCATATCAGAATGAAGGTAAATTAAGAATACAAATTAATGACATCCAATCAGCAAATTAGTCCAATAAGTAACAAAATACAATTGCAGTGGTGGCATAAAGCATTACTTTTTTGACATAACCATGGAAAATAAGAAAAGGAGCCTCTTTCTGGGCAGTCCTGCACTCCAGCTAGAATTTCAGCTCTGCCAATGTATTTGCTCTGCTCCCACAGGATGTTATCCTCAGAACCTTCATTTTCATCTTGTGCTTTTGCCAGTCTATATTCCCTAAGCAGTTGATAACCTTGACTCATCATAAGTAGGCATTCAAGTGCCTCTTTAACACTTGTTCCTTCAAATCATTGTCAGTTTGCTCTTCTCATTTTCCCCTTTCACGCGATAACTTAAGGATGACAGTGCAGATGTGATGGGCAGATGAAACACTGTAGCAGTTTTTAAATAATACCATCTTTAAGCCTAGAAGTCATGGAATAATTCAATGACAGGCAAGTGATTAATTTCAGGAAACTCTTAAAGCTGTAGCTCACCAACACACACATTCACATCTGCATATATTGATATTTATAAAATCAAAACGATTGTTTCTATGATCTCTATTTTTGAAAGCGTGGCCACATATTATCAGCAAATTTGAGCTTAATATTGCAGCATAAGGTGGGTCTGTCTTAGTTGCAGCTTGGTCAGGTTGGTCCTGGTGACAAATCTTTTTCTGTTCTTCACCTGGAAAGCCTGTCCAGAGAAGACACTTAACTGTGGCTGGTGCAGCAAGAAAACTGCTTCTCTCTGTTTCATCTCTCTGTGATCCTTTGAATAAGAGTGGCTGCTGCCTTCTCTGGCTGAGCAACTTCAGGCTGAATTACGCTGAAATTTCTCAGGACCCCAGTTCTTTTGAGCGTGTTTGCAATCCAGACCACTGAAAAATATCTTTGTATCTTTAAATCATGTTGGCAATTCCATCACACATAGCACTAGCTTTTACCAGTTATCCACCCTAGTAGAATTGAAATGATAATTTATAAATCCATAAAGCAAAACAAGTGGAAGGTTTCTATGCCAAGGAATTAATCTCTGTTTCCAGCTGAGGAGGTAGGTGCAAGACCCACAAAAAGCCAAAACCACATATTAGGAAAATAATGCCTTATATCTCATCAAATTCCTTTAGGGATCTTACTTCAATGGTCTAAATATTTTTTAAATCTTGTGGACTTTCTAACTGATAGAGAACACTGCAACTTATTTAAACATAACTTTATGTAGTATTTTTCCCCTTAAATTAAGCTATATCTATTAAAACTAATCCTAGAAGTTAACTCAAATCTGGGGCCAAGTTTGTCATTCTTTCCTAAGAGAAAAAAATCCCATTCTGTGATGTTCACTTCTGCCCCTCTCATTCCCTGCATCCCTCAAACTGAAGATGTTTAAAATGATACCCCTGAAAGTCATTAAGGGTCAAATCTGGGAAGGAAAAAATCTCTCAAGAAGTGAGCAAATCATTTGACCAATCTGTAGTGGGAAACAGGTGGTTTAGTACTGAATTGAAGGCAACACTGCTTAAAGCAGGTGTCAGCATCTTTAAATTCACCATCTCTTGTTTTTTTTGGTAGTTATTGAATTAATGAACAAAAAAACCCCCAACAACCTAATTTTTCTCTAAACAATTCTATGGTTTTGTTTCCATGTATTTCTCTGGGTTCTATTTTTTCCAGGTGGATGTTTTTCAAGTGGAAGCAGTAGATGTTGGGACTCTGCAAGGGATGGTGGTTGAAAAAGGCAAAGGCTCTGACTGGTTTCTGGAGAAGATTGTTGTGAAGGAGTCGGCAGTTGCCAGGACAGAAACATTGTTTTTGGCTCAAATATGGCTAAGAGATAGACGTGATGGAAAAAGATCTGCCTCAACAACTCTGAATGTCACAGGTCAATACTATCTCCAAACTGTCATTTGCTAAAAAATTCTTTCCAAACTGCAGAATGCAGCTCTGTGACTTCCTCCCCTAAACAAGCTATGGTTTAAAATTTTCCAGTGGTACATTGTCATTATATAGGGAATTACTGTGTCTGAACACCATTGGGTTTTAGTACTATTTAATAAGCACTATTTGCCAGAGGATAATTTCTGCTTTGTTACTCCAGATTTACAGTGGCACAAAAAGCCACAAATTTGGCCTGTTCTCTTTACAAATTGCTGCTTCTCTGAGTCTTACTTCTATGTTGCCACTTGCAAACCATCTTTTGAGCTTTGAATACCTCTGTCAGCTGTGGCATAATGAAGATGAGGTGAATAATGGGCAAGATGTCTTTAAGCAGTGGTCAAAATCCCTGTGTTATGTTCAAGAAGACCACTTTAGATTATTTATGCCACACTGTTGGATAGCTTCTACCAGGAACTGGACATACTTTTGACCAACACCATGCTGGGTAATCAGTATTTCTAATGATCTTGTTCCTACAAGTAGTAAATAGACAGTGTAGGTGAGTCCTTAGATTACTGAAAATATTCTAGCTCTTTTCTTCCTCATTCCCAGGGCATCTCTGCTTGCCATAGAGCAACTGGCATGATAATGCTCATCTAGCAGTAGCCTATTGAGACTGAGTAGCATTCCCATGCAAAGTCCTTTGCTTTATCATCTCTGACTTCAGATTATTTGGCACTCAGAAAGAAAAGGAGGAAACTTACTGTGCCAAAGCAAACAATTTCAACTTTATTTTTAGACTGTGTGGTGGGACTTTTCTGAATAAAATGCTGGAATATTTAGTGTATCTAAGGTTATATAATATGGTTTTAGTAAAATTTATTAAAAATGAAGTTTCTATTACCAGAATGCATTCATTTGGTAGAAGGAGAAAGTGTTCCTGTGAAGTTTTGATACAATTATTGATGAATTCAATTGTGAGCTCAAAAAAAGAAGTCTTTCCACCTTTACTTGAAGTCTCTTCAAGCACTTTTGGTCTACACCAAATCCGACTGAAATCAATGCAAATTGATATCAGTGAGAAGAACATCAGCTCATAAAATGGGCATTAAAAACACCAAATTAGTTCTAATTCATCCGGAGTGTAAATTGCATAAATGAAAGAGAAATGCTTTAAAATTAAAAATACTTCAATCTTCATGTTACAACCACTTCAGAGCAAAGTGCTAGCTCTAGAGTCAGTGCATTGAATGGGATGATACGTAGGAGATGATGCTTAAGTATAAAAGCATGTTGTATACTTCCTAGTTAAATCTTTAATCTAAATGATCTAATAGTCAATTGCCTCACTAAGGATGAATACAGACATTTACTATCATTTAGACATTGTTCTACAAAAACATTCATTTGGTCTTCAATCTTTTTTTTTTTTTAAATCAGAAATTCAGGAGAGGAGAAGCACTTCTGCCTGGCCTTCAGAAGAGCACATGAATTCAGGTATAGTTTCTGCCATTACAGTGACTGTTTCATTCATCAGTTCTGAAATAATAGTGGGTGAATATTTCCATCACAATGCACAATTACACTTGGTAGGACTGGCAATATTTCCCCCTTTCTCACAGTAAGGAATGGCAGTATACTTAAAGAGCTGATTAGCACCCAGATGAAGTCCTTAGACTAAGACATATCAGGAATCACAGAATCACTGAATTGTTTTGGTTGGTACAGACCTTTAAGATAGAATCATAGAACAGTTTAGGTTGAAAGGGACCTCAAAGATCATAGATTTCAACCATTAACTCAGCACTGCCAAGTCCACCACTAAACCACATCCCTCAGTACCATATCTACAAGGTTTTTAAGTCCCTCCAGGGATGGGGACTCTACCACCTCCCTGAGCAGACTGTTCCAGGGCTTTACAAACCTTTCAGTGAAGAAATGTTTCCTAGTACCCAACCACCCTCTGTGCAACTTGAGGCCCTTTCCTCTTGTCCTATCACTTGTCATTTGGGACCTCAGGTGTCTTGGTTAACATGTGAAAACAGAGACATCTTTCCTCTTTTTTTTTTTTTCTCTTTCCTTTTAATTTTCTTTATTTTCTTTGTTCAGAAGGCAGATGGAGGATTTATTTCACAATGCATCAAGAAGAAACAAAACCAGACTTTGAAGAGTTGTCAGAAAATGTATCCAAGTTGGTTATGGTTTTTTATGGAAGCAACGGCAAGTCAAATCTGGTTTCCATGGAAAACAAAGTGGAACATCAGGCTAAGAACCAAATAACACAAGATGTAAAATAATACTTAAATTTAAATTTTCTTTCAGTTTCCTTTTAAAGAGAAATAATCATGTAGTGCTGTAAATTTTGCAGATATTAGTGTTTAAATAAAAACAAACCAAAACAAACAACCAACCAAATGAAAAAGGGCAAAAACCAGAAGTGAAATTTTCAATTGCACACCAGATTGCTGTTTTCGTTTTTGGCTTTCTCAAGTTCATGATGATGAAGCATATTCTTTTGTTGTTCTTTGTCAACAAAGAGCCATAGTTAATAATGCATATCCACTTAAATGGCATTAATATTAAGTGTTCACATTTAGAAATCAGTGCAGTATGTAATTTGATTTTGATAGATTAATTACAATGAATGCCCTTAGAATATAAATCTAATGTTTCTGTAAGTGCTCACAGCCAACCTGCTTCTGCTGCCTTTGAACTCAGTGGGGCTCCCAGCACCAAGACTGATTCAAATAGGAATAGATCTGTGACGACCTCTTTAGAGACAACTTCTCCTGTAATTTAGCTGTGCATATGTCTATATATCTCTGTTTGGATGCCAACTCATTGTTCTGTTCCTTCCTAGATACATATATCCCCTGATTTAGGAATGCTTTATAAAGTGAGGCTTGGTCTCCGGAGTTTGGAAAAAGGCACATCCCAGTTGTTTCTTTGTCACTTGAAGATGCAGAACACATCAACTCTGGATACCTTTAGTCTGACCATAAATAAAACACTTCCTCTTTCTCTTAATGGAGACAGATGGGTTGAATTCCCTGTTGAGTGGCCATTAAAAGAAGCACTTTCTGGTAGGTATAAATCTCCTTTAAAGCAGTGGTGTGATCTAGAAGGTTAGCAGGTCCTAATATTACAAAAGAAACCTTCATCAAACCAGAATATTTTATTGTCTTTATTTAATGATTCATAAATTCTAGGGAAGACTTTAAAATGCGTGAAGGAAAACACTATCCACCTAGCCTAATTCCTGTACCATAAAGTGGGAAATGCAATATTCATTTGATGGCACAAAATGATGATTATGTGCTACAAAGAACAGTTAATAAGAAATCTCCCTTTCTTGCAATATTGTAATATTTCTGCCTTCCTTTGTTTAGTCCTCACCTGCTCACATTACTGACTTGAACATGATTTTTTTATAGCTCACTTACTATTAAGCTTTTTTGTTGTTGTTGTTTGCACATTCCAAAGATTGTCAGTAAATAACAGCTCAACACCGCATACAAGCATCAGCTTTATTACCTTTATACATTCCAAATATTTATGCCTGTTTAAAATTAGCTCAGCAGTTCTCTTACATATGTCACCTTTGTTAAGCAAAAAAAAGAGAGCCTTTCGCCTAAAATCCACCACATCTTCCATATCCTCTTAATGTGCTGCTTACTGAATGCCACCATATGACAGAACAGTCCTCGATTTAATAAACAGACCTGCTAATGACACTTCATATTCCAGTCATTTGTGCCTGGGTTTTATGCAGGAAACAGATGAGTTACCTGGGTGAAAATACATCCAAAATGAGCTGAAGCAGGTGTTAAAATTAAGTCACCCAAAATGCTTTGGACTGGAGTTTATCCCCCAGCTTCAGTAAGGTGTTAGCATTTGGGGCTGTTCAGCCTGGAGAAGACGTTTCAGGGAGACCTTACTGCAGTCTTCCAGTACTTAAAGGGGCCTCTAAGAAAGATGAAGACAGACAGTTTAGCAGGACTTGTGATATGACAATGCTAATGTTTTTAAACTAAAATAGGGAGATCTAGACTCAATAAAAAGATTTTTTTTCTTTACAATGAAAGTGTTTAGACACTGGCCCAGGTAGCCCAGAGGAGTTGTAGATGCTCCATCCCTGGAACCATCCTAGGTCAGGTCGCCTGGAGCTCTGAGCAATATACTTGAAGCTGACCCTCCCCACTGCAGGGATTTTGTACTAGATAACCTTTAAAGGTCACTTCCAACCCATTCTATGATTCCCACATTTAAATGTAAGCACACAAGTAACCCCAGTGGAATTAATAGGGATGCAGGCTGGGCTTGCTTATTGTGGCTGCAAGTGAAAATTGATATTTTGTATTTAGGCTTTAGATTTTATATTGCTTACAGCTGTTATATATAAAAATTGCACAATACAGGTACAGAACAGACTTTAATTACTTTCATTTCCTGTACACGAGATTTAAACAAAAGGAGCTTCAGACTAACACAAAGCACATCAGTGTGTCCTTGTGAAGAGACAAGGACAAGAATTTAGGGTCCACGTACAATCACACAGAAATTCTGTGATTCTATGAAATGGTGAGAGAAAAATGCAGAGCGGATGATAAATAGACAGTGAGACTGAAACCCTCTTGACCTTGGTTCTGATTCTGGCTCTATCACTGACTTCTTAACTGAAAAGGACCCGGGGGTTTGGTGGTGATTGGTGGAGTTTTTTTGGCTGATACTTTCCTTCTTTTTAAAATGCTTTGAGACTGAGAAATAAAAGCAAAACAACAAACAGAAAACCACAGGAAAGGAATAGATATTCTATTACCAATGCGTTGAGATAAAAGAACAAACAAAATAGCTCATCTCTGTTGCATTTATTTCTCTCCACACATATTTCAGAAGTCTTCAAGGAAGGATTTGTGAGCACAGTGAAGGAAAAAAAAAAGAATAGACAGTGAAAAAATCCATTGCCCCAAGTCTTTGTCACTTTATGTCCAAGAGAACTTTAAGGAGCTCCACAGCAGGTGGCACACGAGAAGTTCAAAGTGATCCTTTGCAAACAAACTTACTCGCAATTTATTGTGCAAAACAGAGCAGCTTTGCTGTTAGCTTTCTAGATCTAATTTATTTCCTCTTTGGTTTTATTTTTCTCAGTTAAAAGCACAACTGGTATTGTGTTAACTGGAATGGAAAGCAGCTGCCCACAGTCACCTTAACCAGAAGCTGTGTTGTTAAATTTCAGCTCTAGTTCTGTTGTTCATTGAGTCCCTCAGTATTTCATCTCTTAATTATCTTTTCCTGATTTGTACTTTGGTTTGTGATGAAGCATATGCTAATGGCTAATTGAAACCATCAAAATCCAGTTGAAAAAACACAGTGCAGACCCTTGAGATCTGCCTGTGCACACATGTGCCTTTGGGTGTATTAACAGGGAGAAGCCTCCAGCTGAGTAGATACATAAATAGTTTCTCTCCACTGCACCCTCTTCTGATGCTTGCAGCTCAGGGATCCCCAGGGATGGAATGGTGCTTGCTCTTTCACACACATGCAGGGCTGTACAGAAGGTGAATCTGGTACCACTGTAGCTTTTAAGACAAAACATGGGCATGCTTTTCTTTAATGTAATGTGAAGTTGTCAGCATCACCTGTGTTCAGAGAGGGAAAAGATTTTTTTTTCCTATTGAAATTTTAATTACACCTGACTGCATATTGTTATGTTTTCTCAATCACTTGTGCAAGGTCTTTAACCAGATCTCTTTCTGCTTGCTGTTGCAGTGGTTACGTATCACCTAACAGTGTTTTCTAGCAACATTTTGAGTGAGAGAAATTTAGTGCATATGACTGCGTGTATCTATGGTGCTCACGGTGACACAGGGGACAGATCCCTTCTCTGGTCATTGCAGAATGTCCAGCAGGGAGAGGACAATGAGGTACTCTACCTTAAAGTGCTTTAAATTTTACCCTTTTACCATTTAATCCCCTTTTCCTATATATTATTTCCAAATCCTTCCTAACCACTTCAATAATATAATTTAAGATTGTAACACTGAATGGTTTTATTTTAGTCATTTCTAGTTACGGTGGAAGCTGTCGAATTGGGAGAACTGGACAAAGTTGTTCTTTTGATCAGCAGTAAAACAGGTAAAGTACTTTTGCTGCTCTCTAAAGTCAGTGATGTGAATCACACAGCTACCCTCCTGTTAAAGGCAATGAAATCACTGCCACAGTTAAGTCCTGATTGGTCTCCTTTGGCTATACTTTGCTAAAAGGTTATATTTTATATAGCAAAATCCAATGGCATTAAAATCCTTCATTCTAAAGACTATCATTATTGCTCAGAAAATAAACTATTCTTTTCCATACAAGAAAGAAAATTTAGATGAATAATTATGTTGTGTGATTAATGCATGATCTACTAATAGGTGTTCTAGGAGAATAAATCACATAAACTGGTGGTGTTTCTTTCTCCTCTTGTGATTCTGTTATTCTCACTGTTTTCCCCACCTGTTCTGTTTCCTCCATGGGACATTTCATGGGGGGTTTTACCCTTCTTAGTTTTGTCACTGAACTTCATTAAAATAATCATAAATTTAACATCTCTTTCCCTCATCTGTAGCACTGCTATCATGCCAATAAGGAATACTGAAGGAATTAATTGTGAAGTTTCCTGAAATCTAATGAAATTTGCTGAAATTGCCACTTTCAATGTATTGCAGTTGACACTCTTCTAGGGAAACCTGAGTTGTGTGTGCAATTTATCTTTTTTTTGCTTGCCCATCTGTTGGCTTGTCATAGAAACCTTTGGGAGTCACCAACCAACTTCAACCAAATCTGTACAATGGTTGAAGTTTGTTGTATGGGTATAGATGGCAAAGACATTTGCGCAGTATGTACTGGACGGCTGATCAGCACATCCTGCACCACAGCATGGTCTGCCTTGCCTGCTGGGTGCTTCACAAAGGAGAGACCTTGAGGCTCAACTGGCTCTCTGAGTGTTATGAAGAAAGGATTGGGCAGATGTATAACACATTTCTTCTAAAGGAATTAGATGAGGAAGGACTTAGAATCAGTCTGGGTTGGAAGGGACCACAAGGATCATCCAGCTTCAACCCCCCTGCCATGCCCAGGGACACCCTACCCTAGATCAGGCTGCCCACAGCCTCTGCCAGCCTGGCTGCAAACACCTCCAGGGATGTGGCCCCAACCACCTCCCTGGGCAACCCATTCAAGAGCCTTTCCTGAAGTTTCCAATTTCCTCCATGCAATGTCTGGGCAGGTCAGGGCTGCAACACAAAGTCCTGCATTCCTCCCCAGAAGCCTGAGCCTATAAGCTTAGATTGGTTTAATTGACGTGACTCAGACAGTAGTAGAATACACTGGGATGTAGTTTGCTAAATAGGACTGAAGGGACAAATAATAGAGAAGAGAAAATGATTAACTGCTGGCAAGAGTTTCAGGCCAGTGTTACAGACAGTAAGTACCTGAAGCCTCCACCAGAACATTCAAAAGGACATGTAAGTCAGAGAATAATCCTCCTCTAGCAGTGGAAGTATACAGCAAGTTGAACTTCTTTCATACCTGCCATCTAACAAGATCCATTATGGAATGGAGCTCCTCCCCCCTTGTCAACCTGTCACTGAGGAGGAAGCACCACATAAGTATTTCTGTTCCTCCTCCTCAATTGTTCTTGCCTGAGCAATGCTGTATCCTTTCTGCATGCCTGTCAAAGGACAGAGGACACTAAGACAAAGGAGAACTTACTTCTAAATTTCTGAGTTGAGGTTTCCAATAGAAACAAAATGATGAATGTCATGGTGATTCAAGGATTTCTGAGCCAATTGGTGGCATTCAAAACTAAATTAACAAATGATGTTTTAATATAGAAGGAATGACACCATTATATCATATCCGCAACATTCTCTACCTAATACCTTGAAACGTGGCACGTAGTTTTTCATTGCTCTTTATTTCCTCCCTTGTAGACTGCAAGCTGGACGTTAAAAAGCTGCATTTGAAAGAAGCTCTAAAAGAACATCCTACCTATGTATTTGAGGTGAATGAGTAAGTAAATTATGTAAAACTAGTCATTTTTTTAGCCACTTTATAGTATAACAGTTGAAAGCACGGAGTGAGCATTAAATTAACATGACTGTCACGGGGTAGTTTTGCCAATGGATGTTATTAAATAAGTCCCTCTTTAACTGTCCCACATGAATTCGTAGGTATGTTTGGATTTAATATGATTTGCTTATTATAGCAATCATATATGGTTTTGTTTTTCAGAGCATTTTCTGTGGAGGCAAACAAACCAGAAATCCAGAAAGAAATCCCCGTGTCTTTTGTTGTTAGAGGAGACAAACAAAAGAATGATCTAGATCACAACTTACATAGGGAAGGAGGTGAAGCAGGAAATCTGACAGAGTATACTATTAAAGTATTCACAGGTGACAAAAGGGGATCAGGGACTGATGCCAATGTGCATATTATTTTGTTTGGAAGTGAGGACAAATCTGAGGTATTTCAACTCTCTCAGTCACTGGAGCATCAAAACCCCTTTGAAAGAGGAAAGGTGAGTTCTCAGATTGCATAGGACGTGTCCATTTCTGGAGTGGGAAAGCAAGCTTTAAATTTATGCAAGATCTTTATGGAAGGCAAGACATTTATCCTGCTTTTTCACATCACTAGATAAGATACAGCCTCAGTTATCTCTGTGTTATCACCTTTTCACCACAATAACCACGGGACATTTTGCTTGTGTTGTAGCTCTTGTTATTCTATCTCTTAGTCCCAAACACATCTTCACCTTGTATCCACTCACCACATTTCCTTGCTCTGGAACACACAGCATGTGTTGCCTGTGTGTGTGCATACACCTGTGAGAACCCTTCCTGTTGCACAGACTTTGACTATAGTGCTTGAGAATTCACCAGACTCTTATAGTCCATCATTTTACTTTGCTGTGACACTCACTGGATGTCTGAGCCTATAAATGGATAAAATGGAACCACTCACATCAACCTGATCATGCTTTAGGCTGTTGAGAGACCACAAGTTCAGAGACAGATATTTGCATCAGAATGCTCAAGCTCTGCATGATGCCCTCATATCTTAACAGAAACTTCTGCTATTTTAATAAACATATTATTCTGGCAAAGGAATTGCTCTATTTGCTCAGCACCTGTGTCAGTGGTGTATAATGACAGCTACCCTTAGGTAGTAAGAAACAAATATATTTTCCATATCTTTCTCCTGAATGACTGAATAATTGAAACTCCAGTCAAAGTATCTTCCTTATGAGATCTACCTCATTATCTTCAGCAGCAGTAAACATTTTACTTGCACTTGGTCCTAGTTCCTTCAACCAGGATGTCAGTGAATATCTTCTAAAAGATCTTTACCTTTGTATTGTCTACCACACTGATGAGGTTAACAAATCTGTGAGCATAAGAAGCAAGTAAAATTGTTTTGAATAGGACTTCCCTTTGCATAATGCCGCACAGGAGGAGTTATTGCTATTTGAGAAAGAGTAGATGGATAGAAGTCCTGTTAGCTATCCAGCAGTCAATGTATAGACAGCAATATCAAACATCTTATGGGGAAAGGAACTAATAAAAAAGTAAAAAAACTTAAAAAGGAAATAAAATCTGTAAATGAAAGAGAATAATATTTTAAATTAAGATATATAATAGTGAATGGTACATGTGCTTCAAGAACATAAAAGATAAAGGCTTTAATGTATTACATGCATCTTGAAAACATTTTAGAAGGCTGTACCAGCAGAGAATTCATAAGACAGCAAAAATATTTTCCTGGTAGTTGAAAGTCAGGAAAGAATTAGGGGTTTTCCTACTACAGGATGAAAAGTGAATCTTGGGTATCTAATCTGTGATGTAGTAGGAGGGAAAGAGAGAAAATAAGTGACATCAGGAGCCAGCCATCTATCTTGAATTAGTATGAATATCTTTTAATTAGTCTCAGAACTGAGCTAAAGAAATGTCTCTAAGTTTCCAGACATCAATATATTATTTTTAATAATTGTCTTTTAATATTAAAGGTTGATACATTCAAGGTTAAGACAAAAACATTAGGCAGCCTCCAGTCAATCGAAATTGGTCACGATGGGAAAGGATTTGGTGAGTATGCTGCATGCATTCAATAGCCTTGTAAAAATCTTCTGCTTAAAGATCTCCCTGACATTTGGAAAGGTTTCTGAAGTCATGCTACTGCTACAGCTTGCTAATACAAACCTGTATACAAATGAGGCCAGTTTGACTGCTCGTGCTCACACCCCCTTCTGTCCCTAGCACATTTCCCTTGACTTCACCTTGAATTTTTATTTTTTTTTTCTAATAGAGATCTAGTCAGCATAAACCTCAGAGAGTTTTATCCTTCAACCATTGCTCAGCCTAAACTTCCATTAGATGTCTGAAATAACATAGGACTGGGTTTTCAAACTGAGGGCTAAACTTTCTGTGATTTTAACCCTCTCTAAGAAATGAGGCAGGTTTAGGGCTCTGGTCTAAGCACACTGTAACTCTGACACATGTGGGTTTTAGTCTTCTGGGAGCTAAACCAGGAGGAGAACATGAGTGTGCAACACCTCTTGCTCTGATGTTAAATTACGACATGGCTACAGATTATATTCACCCATTCAAGACTCAAGAGGGCTCTGGGTAACTTGATCCAGTTGAGGATATCCCTGCTTACTGCAGAGAGAGTTGGACTAAATGACTTTTGGAGGTCTCTTCCAATCCTGATCATCCTATAATTCTATGATTCTACAGTCCACCTCACTCATAATGATGGAAACTGTGTCTGTGTACAGTGTATTACATCTAAGCTTTAAAATCTGAATTAAAAAAATAAGGTTGAGAGATTAGGGCATATCGTATTTTGAGCTTACATTTAGTGGTGCTAAAAACCCCTAGAGATACACAAATAAATAAAGGGATTTTGTAATGTAGAGCTTGAGTCTAAAAGGCTTGATTGCACTGAGATATTCTAGTCAGGTGAATTCTACTTAATCTATCTGAAAGAAATAGGTTAGGGCTTAATAAATCCTGGTTTATCTAAGTGCATGAACCACTATGAGGTAGCAAGGCTTTGTCATATCCAGAATAAACCAAGCAGAATTCTGCAAACAGCAGAAGGCAAAAGCTGAACAGGGTTTTTACTAACTACCCAGTCACGTTGTACAGGTTATGCTATTGGAAACTCAAAAAGAAAAAAAAATAATCAGACTTCATGAAATGCCTCTGATAAATAAAATCCTCCTGCTGACTTCCATCTTCCTCGTGTCAACTGCGGTACAGGCACACAATTCAGCACGGCGCTGATGTGGGAAGGGAACTCTGTGCTGGCAGACTTTTAACACTCAGAGAATTGCACTGAAGTCTGCAGGGAAAGTATAAGTTGAACTTCTATTTCCTGAGTCCCAAACTATCAACAACATGATTATCTTTCCTGTCTGTGTCCTGCTCCACATCACACAGCTGCTAATACTGTCTTCCTAGCACAGTTGGTGGCTGTTGATTCATCTTAACATCCAAGACTACCTTCCTCTAAATTTCACTCTGAAATTATCTCCAAGTGTCTTTTGTCACCTCGGCTGTAATCCTCCCAAGCGTCCTCAAACATAACACCTCTTTGAAATGTTTCATCTGTTTGCTAATCTCTCCTAGCTGTGTCCAGGCTTCTCCCATACCCGGAGAACCTTGGTGAGGTCTGCTGGAGTTCTGTTAATAAAGGATAAAGCATTAGATTTTAAACATTTCAAAAGAGCAAACACACTTTTGTGTTCCTTTGCAAAGTGCCGCGGAAATGTGAGAGAGAGACTACATTTTTATTGCTGATAACCTTGGCTCTGAATTACAGAGATTTCATGAAAGGTCATATAATTCCAAGTAGAGTCGATGATATATTAAAGCTTTCACAAGATTTCATTAAAAGCAGTTCCAAAAAGTGCCTCACAATGTCAATAAATAACTCTTGTCAATTGGAGGTGAAACATGGAGACACTTTTATGGCCTTAGTGATGCCTGCTAATTGTTTGAAGGTGTCCATGGAAAGTGAAAACCACTTTAGGTTTTAGCTACATTTCTCCAATTTGCAAGTATTTCTGCATTCCTTTTTTTTAGCCTGCTTACAAATAGTAATAATTAAAAAAAATTAATGGGGTTTAACCTAATTAATACTTTGTCCAAATATTTGAAAACCAAGATAATTTGTTAGAATATAGTATTTTATCTCTTGGATGGTGCAAAAGAATACCAAAAAGATTTTCAGCTCCTAGCAGTGCGATCCTAATTAGCTTTCAAATGTTTTCCTTAAGTATTAGCATGGGCAAACTCGACTAAAGATGTCAGCACAGGCAGTGAAGAGCCAGAATAAAGTTTTATTTTTAAAATCACCACATTTTAATGTTCTATGAAACTAAATTTCTTAGTGCAAGGGGGTATTTTTCACACAGCAAAACGGGAGATTTATAGCAGAATATTAAATACATCCTTAAAGCTAAAGCAGCTATGAGTACTGACCTAAATGGAGATGCTCGTCTGACTCACTGCTTCTAGAGAAAAATTAATATGAGAAGCATTCAGATTCAGCACTTGCTTTATATAATACAAATATATTAATCAGGAGCAGTGGCGTTTCTGTTGTTTAAGGGCTTGGGTTGTTATTAAAGAAATTACATCTCCTGATGAAGCCTATCTGGTTTTATTGTTTTGGTGGGCACTGAAGATCAAAGCCCACCAGGGGTGTACTCTGGGGGTGTTTCAGAGTACTGGAAAGGGTAAGAGGGCATTTCAAGCATGTATTCAATATTACCATGCTCTCTGTTTCATTAGTCTCACAGCCTGTTCTGTTCTATATGGAAAAAAAATGAGTTAAGTTGTAATAAAAAAATCTTCCTTTATATTTCCTGTCAAAAGCATCAAAGACCCTCTCTGTAAAATTGAGAGAAGTTGGTAGTAATGTGAATCAGCTACACTTCAGTTTTATTATTGATATTGAATATATTTGGAAGTGCTGAATCACACAGGGTTTGGAAATGAAATCAGCAACCTGCTTTATGCCTTATTTGTGTTTTGGTGATATTAAATTTGTTCTTTTTCTTTTTTGCTTCTACAGCAAGCGGCTGGTTTCTGGAGAAAGTAGAAATCACAGATGCATCTAGGAATTCACAGTATTGCTTCAGCTGTAACAGGTCAGTACAGCAGTTCACCATCACTCTGTAGGTGCTGCTTTCTTTCCAAAAAGAACCTAGTAATAGCCATTTTAGTCTCAATTAGTAGGTAGTCTTTTTAGTCTCTCGTTTCTCTTTTGGTTTCCAAAAACACTAAGCATTTCTTAACTGTGCCGTGTTCCTATCAGTCCATCCCCAGTAACTTGGAAACCTTTTGGCCAATTTCAATCTAATTTGTCAGAAGAATGTTGAGGAGGAGAAGACACAGGATTTTTCCCAGCTATTAAAACTGGGTAACTGTGGAAGGGAGAGACACAATGTAATGCCTTTGCCAAGAGAAGGTGTGAGTAAGCCGTTTTCTGGGGGTAGAAGCTGTCTGGTGAACCACTACACAAGTATTGGCACATAGGTAGCTGCGACATCAGGGGAGAGCACACATGCATGGGAGGGAAGCAGAAATATGAGATGTGGGAGAATGGCAGAATATGGCAACCTAGATACAAAACTGGAGAAAAAGTTATGTATTTCTTTCATTGCACAAAAGCAATGTCAAAATCCGTAAGATTCCTCAGATACAAATGCTGTGTCTAAAAGATATTCATCACTGAGGGACTTGTAAGGTGTCAATCCTCTCCTCACACGTTTAAATGCCTGTTGTCTACCTTACATGTGACACTTTTCCTTGACCCTGGGGCTTCCATTAGTGGTCTTATCTGTCAAAAATTGGTTGTGTTTCAGCCTGGAACTGTTTAGTTTCACCCATATCTCTCAGCTCTTCATTGTGCAACTTCAGATATGAGTTGGGTTACTGCTCTGTGAATACCTCCTATACTAGCTCCTTAGCAATCACATCAGATAGTAGTGGTTTTAAACTAGAGAAGGGTAGATTTAGATTGCACATCAGAAAGAAGTTCTTTCCTGTGAGAGTGGTGAGACACTTGAATGGGTTGTCCAGGGAGGTGGTTGAGGCCCCATCTCTGGAGACATTCAAGGTCAGATTTGATGGGACTCTCAGAGCAACTTGATTGAGTTAAAGATGTCCCTGCTGACTGCAGTGAGTTGGACTATATGACCTTTGAGGATCTTTTCCAACCCAATGCATCCTATGTTTCTACAAGTCCTGATAAAGTGTTGGAAGATTTTAAACTGTCTTTGGAAATTAATATGCTGACTCAATGGTTCCAGCTGACATCAAGCTACCTGAGTTTTTAATTCAGACCTATTTCCTATAGTCAATAGTAAAACCACCATAGGCTTTTACAGAGCAGGGATTGGCCATACCACGCAGCTCAGTATTTTGTGAACCAACAAAGTGATATGAGGAATAAAGAGACCCTGGAATGTAACACATGGACAATAACCTGCTGTCACAGAACAGGTATCCTTACTCTGAATTATGTTGATTTAATGCAACTCAGTGAAACTCAACAGCACTCAGGGCAACCTCATCTAATTGAGGATGTCATCTGCTTGCTGTGGAGGGATAGGGAGGTCCCTTCCAACCCAAACCGCTCTATGATTCTATGAATCTTCTTACCCATATGACCAACAAATAAAATGAATGCATATTTCATTATTTCATACATATATTTACAAAGTTAATTACACTTCAGCATTACACTTCAACATTACACATATATGGACACTAAAAAAAAAAACAACCACTTGTTTCTTCAGATTGGTTACTGCTTCTCTATCAACAAACATAAAAACTCTCCTAGAAATCCAAAGGTGCTGAAGCAGTGTCTCATCATTTGTCCAAGTGCTCCAGGTGCTGCATCTCTGACAGGTTTCCTGTTTTTCCTTTAAGGTGGCTTGCTGAGGATGAAAGCGATGGCCGCACCGTAGTGAAGCTTTACCCATCGCCGCCTGATTTCTGATGCTTTCTGTGTGTGCCACTACTCCAACTCCATGCAGATTTGATTTACTTGTATTTTATAATTCTGGAGGTATTGTAATTACTGTGAAGGAATGTCAAAACAATGCATTAAAAGCATCAGAGTAAATTAAACATGTCTAATGTGAACACCGCCTTCCAATCCTATTAGAGATGCTCAAGAACTTTGCATGACTGAAATGTCGGAGGCAGAAAGTTCCATCTGCAGCATGGCTCTGTGGACTTGAGCTGAGCATTCATAATGGCAGGCATATGTAGTAATGTACTCAAACAGGTTTGTTTCAGTAATAATTTGTGGGTAAGTTAAATTTAGCTCTTTGATCAAATCTGTCAATACCTGTTAATCAGATAAATCTGTTTTGATGTCAACATTTAGTCAAGTTTAGGTTTTCTCAAAGTAAACTTCCAAACAAGCTGCACAACTCTGTCAGCTTTACCCATCTATTTCTTCCTTTTTCTATAAGGCCATAAGAGGGAGTAATAAAGCATTTGTTATTCAGGAGTTCACCTTGTGTCAGCAAGCCTCCCACTAACATTTGATTGTAAAATCTTGTCACTGAGCCAGAACTTCAGCTGAGAACCTTTAGATCCAAAAGGGTCTCTTAAGAGAGGCTGTTATCAGTAACATTGCAATAGCTCACTGGCAGGCTTAGGCAGCTCTCTGCTCAGCTGGATGACTTCTGCAGTGCCCAGTCTTAGCCATCTAACAGCTTTTCAGTGTTCTTTTTGTGAATGCCTTCACTTTCAAAAAAACAGAGCCCAATTATTTTGAAAATATACAAGAAATAGATACATATTTATCTAGAATGTTTAGTTTGGTAGGCTACTATTTAGCTGTAACACACAATGTTTGGTTTGATAGGCTTTGCCAGAAGTCAGGAAGCAGTTAGGCTGCAGATAAGTCTGAAATGAAATCATGACTTGCACATCACCCAAACTTTCACACGTGTGATCCGAATGCAAACCTAGTGCGTGACATAGGACATTTGCCTGTTTCATCAAAGGCTCTGCATTCAGCACCTCCAAAATCTGTATGAAGACCTGAATTTTAGACCTGTTTCAGGGCTCTACCGTGTTCTGAAGTAGCAATGTCTTTTCTATAATTAAAACAATTAAACAAGTTTCTAATCTCTGCTGATCAACATTGTCCAGCTGCCTTTTTAATATGTGTAGAAATTATTTATTCATATTATTCTGTGAATGTTGGCCAAAATCTGTGTGGGGGAATGAGATTCCAGCTGTAACTTTGACACAAGAAAATTAAAGCACATATAGTGGGCCTTGGCAGGTAATTTCGGTTTTATCTACCTTATATGTCATCAAAGGGAGAACTAATGCTAAGGTGTGGATGTGATCAGTGAGAAATGAAACAGAGCAACTTTTTTTTTTCTAGAAGTGCTCTTTTTGCTCACGCTGGGATGGATTTGAAATGGTGTCCCCAGAGCTCACAGTTCACTTTATTATCAGTATTCATTACACTGAAGCACTTCTTTGTGATCTATTATGTGATTTGTTTCATTATTATGTCTTTCATTAATAGTTTGTAATACTGGCTCTCTTTCATGCCATTTCTGATTTATCAAGTGTAAATAATGGCTTCCTAATTTTTTTTTTCCCATTACCAGCAGTGAACATTCTCCTTCAACAGCTGCCTTCCATATTTGAAAACTGTTTTCTTTACCTATAAAGTGTACAGGTCAGGTTTTGGACTTGCTTCCTTGGAGCCAAAACCACATAAACAACTTCGCCTTTTGACTAACAGGACCACCAGAGCAGACAGCTTCATCTGAAGCACATCAAGGGTGCTTACAGTGCATACTACCAAGAGATTACACTTTGGTAAGAAAACCTGAAATACCCTAAAAATCCTCTTCTCAGGTCTGACATGGAAAACATGGCATTTAAACATATTTAGCTCATGACTTAGTGCCAAAGCCTAAACTTGCCTCTTCCACCTGACATGCAGTGATGTCTGCTGTGTTTGGCACAGAAATCACTTAATCTCTGTCCCTTGCAAGTGGGATGGTTTTTGGATAGCATCGCTGGCCAATGACAGAGACATGACAGAGGTGCCACCTCGTGTGCACTCTGCTGTTGCTGCACAGCAAGGGTGCTACCTTGCTGCTTTCCTCCCAGCACCCTGCCCTGCCTGTGGAAAGCCTGGGCAGATACTGACACCACTAACGCCTCCATGGGGGAAGAGAGATGTAGCATAGAAAAGAGACTGCCTGGGTCAACAGGAAATCCAGGCGTTTGGGAACCTTGGAAGGAGCAGCGAGATAACTCAGTTAGCTGGAAGATGCAAAGCTGTAGAGAGAAGGGTTTGATGTCTGCTATCTCTCCCTGCTGTACACTGTCCTTGAAGATCTGTGTGAGAGGGGAGCAGCTAGAGGATTTTGCTCTTCTGCTGCTTTCTTCATTCTCCTCTATTTTTCTTTCTTCTTCTTCTTCTTCCTGTTAAGCAAGAACATTTAATTTGGCACTGCAGAGAAGGCCTGGAGCCGAATGGCAAAATATAGACCCCGAAGACTATAACACAGACTTTTAGACCTAAGAGAGTCTGAAAGCATCCATTAAGAATCCAGCATTAGTTTAACTCCATTTTTTCCCCTTATCCACATCTCCTGGTCTGCTTTTGTATATATCATTAGGTTGATCTAAGTGAAATATTCCTGTCAATTTAAGCCTTTTAGTGTGTCAGTTTCTTTTGCTGATGATAAGGATTTGGGGCGGGGGGGAAATATATATATCTATATGTGTGTATATATATATATATATATAGATTGGAACATTTAATGTTCTTCCAGCAACTCCAAGTACTGTTTTGCTGAAACTCATCATATAAAAGAAAGAATTCCCTTCTCTTAAGTACATATGAGCAGTTATACTGCACCCCCTCATATGTACTTAAGAGAAGGGAATTATTTCTATTCTATTCTAATTCTGTTTTATTCTATCCATCCTGTAGTCTGTCTGTTGTGGAAAAGGAATGAAAATAAGAAAAAAGGATGGGCCAAGTGTTCCTTTGAGTTCCTTTAGAAGTCTTGGATGAGCACCATATAGTCTTGGTGAGTTGCAAGCATTTGTAAATGCGTTTGCAAATAGATTCTGCTCACATGTCAATTTTAAATGGTCCCTTGGTCTTCTCCTTGAAGGAAAGACTTCATAAACTCTTCCTGAGCAATGCAAAGCAGTGTTGTAACTTTCTGTGCTGCAGCTGAATGTTTCCACAATTCTTTTCCTTGGTTCAAGTTAATTTTAAGTGGATGGCTCAAAAAGATGAAAGGTGGATCTTAATTTTCTTCTTCAGACTTTTGAAAACTCTTAATTACATCTTAAATACGGCGTTGTGGGGCATGTTAATATGCCCTTAGGCATTGCATGAGTGCTTTTTCCCATTTATCATAAAATGTGATTTGTTTGCTTGGTTCCTGCATGCACAACGGCAGTGAAAGAGTTGTCAGTGTTGTAGAAAACCTGGTTGCAAGCTCTCTCCTTCCTGTGATGTCTTCCCATATGTCTATGTCTTCTGCTATCATTCCTTACATATTTATGTCTATCTTTGATTATGTTTTTAAATACATACTAGGAAGCAACATGAAAGGTAACTGGCACCCATTTCTAAATAATAAATGCCAATTTCTGTTAAATCTTTCAAACATCCTAAGAAATCACTTCTGCTTTCACACATAATCTTGAAAATCCATATGCTGTCATCAAAGCAGAGCTGTCCTCAGTCATTCTGGCTGCTTAAACCTGGGGTTTATTTCTCTATTTATTTAGAGCATATTTACATGTTTCTAATGTTTAGTCATTCTGGAAATTTAATGAAAGAAACCACAGCTCTAATTCACCATGATATGTAAATATGTGCCGAAAATCCAAGTCCATGCCTAAACCATAAGTGCATAAACAGTCTCATTAAGTTTGATTTACAGGCTACTTAAAGTGAGGGTTTAGTTTTCTCTTCCAGCCCATCAGTCACTCTCCTTTAATCCCTTTCCTTTTCCCTTTGGGAAAGGAGAGGGATTCAGAGAGAGCATCTGTCACTCATTTAATGGCCAGCCCAATCCTTACCCTTCAGAGGATATCATATATTTAAATAATTCCTGAAACGAGGGAACGTTCCAGAGTCATCTTTGTAATTGTAGAAGTGAGCTCACACATGGAGATATTTGATTCAAGATTCTTTTCTCTATTTTAAAGGAAAGTTTATACTTTGGAAATGTTTCCATGTGCAGGCCTATAAATAAAATAATCTTAAGCTAAACCAAATAAGCCATAGCTGTTTATACCCATTATGTGTTACAACTATATAGTATTTTAATATCAATATTCTAGACTGTACCCATTTACCAATGTATTTCTGCTTTCTGCTTATGTTAACTTGCTGAAATATTGGCTTCACTGATAGGAAATTCCTGCTCCCTTTGCAGTGGAGTATCTCTTCAGGAAATATATTTCTGAATGAAGTTACTTGGGCAAAAAGGCAAGCAAGGGCTTTAGTATGTAAATATCAAACATAGCCTGTGTTACAACTTCCTCTGGCACGTGAGTGCATAGTTTAAATGTGAATCCATGGAAAACATCTAAAGCTTGTGAATGTTTTGTAGAATAACTCTCACTTGCTGCATCTAAAGAAACTGCACATGCCTGTGTGTCTGAGGGTACTGTTGTACCATGGAAAAGTAGTTAAAGTCAGAAGTATAAAAGAAATGGTAGGGAGATTGTGTCAGGGTGAATGAGAAAATAGATGTTCATCCTTTTCCATCAGGTCACCCCACTTTTAGGCCATGCACATCAAGGCAGAGAGAAGCAGGGTGCAGGAAACATACAGAAGGTAGTTAGAAAAGGGAGATGAAAGGGGAAGAGGAAGGGAAAGGGGAAAAGGGAAAAATAAAAAAAGGAAAATAAAATCTGCTAGGAAGTTTACCAGATCTTTAAGAAGTCATCAGAGAACTCCTTATAATGCAAGACTTCATTTATTTCTGAGGGCAGTTGCTCAGGAGCTCTACTTGGCAGGAAACACCAGCCTGTTGCAAACCCAGCCAGGACAGCAGAGTTCTGCACAGCTAACCAGAGGACAGACCAGTGCAGGTAAGGCAGTTTTTGGAGCCAAATTACTACCATCGGGTGACAAATCCAGGTACAATGAATTTATTCGAATACTTCAGGTACCCAGAGCTGGAAGAAAATGCAGAAATATGAAGTATCAAACTGTAATTGTCAGGAGTATTTCCAAACAAAAGAAAATAGAGTCAGAAATAATTTGGAATGAGCACAGACCTGTAGAGTGTAATGATCCTCTAATGGTGAAAAGAGAGAGCTACAAGAGAGAGCTTGAGTGTATTTTGATAGGGCAGTCTATACAACATCACTGAAGAAAACTGGGGAAAGCATCATCATTAGAAACCTGAGGAAATAGAAAATACTTTAAAGATAAGGGGATTGGAAGCCTGTGTATTTAGGTTGGAGTTGATAGTAGTCTACAACAAAAAAAAAGTATTCCTAAAGTAGACAAAGGTGAGATCATATTTAAGAGGAAAAAAAGGAAATAGGAGCTGTAACTCAGAACAAAGCAAAAGCGGTATTTGTGGTACCCATTAAAATGCTTTCTTTAAAGGTGGAGGGAAAGAAAGTCAGGAATGAAATCTCCTTCAGAGATTAGCTTTACATGAGAAATGAATGTGCCTGCACTCCATTTATGAAATATGTATTGATGTCTTTGATCACAATTTTGCCTTTCCATTATATTTTGCAATTAATAATTTCTGAGATTTAGTAACAATACTGCCTTGCTGAGTGCACACTGGTTTGTACACTGGGTGTACACAAATTCTTCTGGCCCTGATACAGCTCCACAGAAGCTGTCCCAGTATAACAAAGCAGAGATTTGGTTCTGCTGCAAGACATCTCTTGGAAGCGATTTGTTCAGCACTTACATATTATTTGGGATCCTTTCCATTTGTTATCTCGTAGCTAAGAAAACAACACAGAAGGCATTCCTCTGGATGTATCAAACAGCTTCAAATTTCAGTTTAAATGTTCATCCATTGCACTGCCTTCATTGAACTGACAGCTATTGTCTACCTGAAAATCAGTCCTTTTGTGAATGCAACGGTGGCTGAATTCCAAGAAGGGAAAATTAAACCAAAGAAACAGGAATGGAGAGAGGAGGGTAAATCTCTCACCATCACAACAAAATGTCTGGCAAACAGAATACCTTTCAGATTTGTTGGTCTGATCTAAAGCCCACTGTGGCAAACTGGAGTCTTCCTGGATGATCAATCCCTTTGGTCATACTCTGCCCCTGAGTGAAGTGGCTGAGGGTAAATATACTAGAAAATTTGTCCCACATCTGGGGCAGAGAGGGGAGGATGTCAGGACACTTGGCCCCAGCAGTTAGCTCCTCCAAGCTGACTAGCAGTGAGGTAGTCTTCAGGAGGTTACCACGACCTCTGAAGAAAATGTACATCTAGACTGAGGCATCATTTATGTTCTTCAGTATCTACTGCATTGCTCAGAGTCACCTTCTGCCCTTTTAGTATGTTGGAACCTCGATCTCCGTTTTATTCTCTCTTGAATCTGACACCTTTGTGTTACTCTCTCACCCCACCCCCTGTCCAAGCAGTTGAGGATTTCAGCTCTAGGAGCACAGTTGTTCCCCCACTGTGATTCATGTAACGCAGTATGACCTCCATTACACATTTGTGGCAACTTTCAGACCTGTACATGTCAAACAGACTCAATTAAAGTAACTGAAAGTGCACACTGAACCATTTTATTAGAGATGTAGCTATAAATAGAATAACGCTGGAAACTTGTTGATATATATAAACCACCAAGCTGCAGCTAAATTAGCTTCATTATTAAGCACCTTCTCTGCTGACAAGGTAACCTGAAGTGAATATATTGTATTAGATATAGGTGATGACAATTATTAAATGATGCCCTGAGAAAGAAGCAATTTGCATTGAAAGTCTAGGGCAATAAAAATTACAGGGATTGGAGAGAGAGCAGAATTAATCTGGGGTTACAGAAGGAACAGACATAAAAGTACAGCCGTGCCACTGAGGCAGAGACTCAGAGCAAATGAGTGTTATTTAGGAACCGTTATGTGGTGATGTAACTAAAGGCTCCTGCAATGTGTGATAATGTTCAACATAGCAAGCCAAAGGAGGTTTCGATGTGCTCCTCACCTTTCCAAGTTTGATTTTGGTGTGCTCAGCTCTCGTTGAACAGTACAGGAACGTATTCCATAGTATTTTCCTGAAATCTGAGGTTATACATCAGTAAAAGCTCATTTCCAAAAGGCAATTTTATACTTACCATGTACATTTAAGAGATAGAAGGCAGATTTTTAAGCTGTCCATGTGACTTCTCTTTAATTAATGAAGTCGCAGGGGCTATATTTAGTCACATATCTTAATGTAACAGTGCCCTATCACAGTCTCACTGGCATTCCTGTTAGGATGTTCCAGCAACGTGGCTGAACTACCTCACGGCTCTATTTTAAGGAAGGAGAGAGAAGGCTTAGAAAATATTCTAGAGGCGCACAAAGGCAGTATAAGAAGTCAATTGGTTCCTCACCCCGTGAGTTTGAAAGTGCAGGAGGGCAGACAGGGCAGTAGGGCCGAGACTGGATGGATAGGCGGGTGGCAAATGCCCGACCCCGCCCGCATCCCGAGCCCTGTGCCCGGCAGCCGGTCCTAGCGTCCCGGTAACTCCTAGGGGCAGGGCGATGCTGCTATTCGGGGACCAAGCAGCCACCATACACCCGCGTTCGGCGTGTCGGGCTCGCCCTCGGGGTCTGGGCTCCTGTGAGGGGAGCATCCACCACCTCCGCCCGGGACGGGTGGGCTCCCCCAGACTTCAGTCTCTGCCGACGAAGTTGAGGTTTACAACAGGAGCCACCCCTGCCGTAGACGGTCCCCGTTCGCGCTCCGGGGGCAGTCGATGCAGCGGGGAAAGGGGCGGGGGCGCGGGGCGTGGAAAGGCGTCGTGAGTTCGCCCTGTGATTTTTCTGCATAAAATGAGATTTCTCCCGGTGGCGGAATAAAACGGTGTCTCCTCACCTTCCCGCAAACGCCTCCGAGGCAGCGTGAGTCACGGCACCATCCCGGCACCGCACCGAGCTGCCGCGTTCCGCAAAGTTCGGACAACTACTGCACCGTTTCCTACGGGACGGGTGGGGCTGTGTCCGCCCGCCCCGCCTCGGACTCGCCATCCCCGTGGGTGGTTGGGGGTCAGGGTAGCTTCGCGGGTACCGGACGGTGGCTCCCGCCGCTAACATCCCCGTCACCGCGCTACCTCCGCTCCGAGGACTCCGGAGGTTCCGCCGCTTATCCTGATCGTCCCGGTCCGCATCCGCCGGCGGGGCACACTCACCCCAAACCGCGCCGAGGAGACCAGGGGGGCAGGGAGTGGCAATGGAGACGGCGGCAGCGCCGCGCCCCCTCCCGCAGCCCCGGGGGGCACCGGCCACACCCCGCCTCTGCCCGCCGACCTGCTCCCTCGTCCCGCGGAGCCGCCACCTCCCCTCCGCCCATGTCGCCGCCGCCCCACCTCCCCCCGCC